>APFE030718916.1:145870-190152 GCA_000404065.3 Pinus taeda | reverse complement strand
TATAAATATGTATTATAACATTGAAAGGAACATAATGAAAAATCAAGCTGGTAGTCTCGGTTTTGGGATCCAGTGGGAAATCTTTGTGTATATGTGTTTTATGTATTATGCTCTCGCACTTTTATTTTTCCTGTGATTTAGAATTCGTATGCAGGTAATTTCTATACAGGGTTAAAACCTTAACTTTAGAGATAATGGAATGTAGTTATAGCATGTGAAAAACTTGATCAATTCAATTTTAGTACTTGTAATTCAATTCTAGTACTTGTAATTTTTTAGATAACACTTATTATAACATAGTTTCAGATAACACTTGTTGCATAATATGTTTGGTTCAATGAAAAAAGTACACAAAGAAACAATATTGAAATTAGTGAGGTCCATGACACTGCTTTCCTTCCCATGACCTTCGAGCTCACCTGACTAAATTTGCGATCCAACCAACTAGGAAAAACCTTTCCCACATCCTAGCCCTATGGAATCTCCACAAATTCCCTAACCCTCTGTGCCCAAGCCCTAATTTCCACCCATAATGTTTTCAAACCATGTGATCAAATCATCAAGTTCCTATCAACTCTCTTAGCCTCCTTAGAGAACCCTTATTATCCAAACTCTTTCAACTTTATTCCTCTCCTCTCTCCACAAAACTTCAACAAACCCAAATATGATAAAATGACCAGAGTTCCTTCTCGCCATCCTCTCCTTCCAAGACTTATTCCCTCTCCTTCCCCAAAATATTTATTCCCCATTAATGGTTCACCTACCCATTCTTTAAGTCTCATAACTGAGATTCTCCCCCCCACCCCCACCAAATAATAAGAATTAATACATGGTAAGTAATTAAACAATTTTAGTTATTTAATCAAAGTCAAAGAGTCATGAGAGCGCCAAAATTAATTTAGTATTAAAATATTCATAATGTTATACTTAAAAGTATAATCAAACTTATCAATCTTAATGCTAATCATAAGCTTAATCATTAATCAATCATCTAGCATAATAGACCATAGAATACTAGTGTATCCATGTGAGTTATGGGTATGTAGATAACATACACATACCTTGTATGTATACTATTAATACCAACAAGAAATTATCAAGAAATCAATCTTTTAGTAGGTAGGATAATAACTAATCATAATATAAAATGGTTGGGGAGTGGGTGTTACAAAAGGCTCCATTATATTTTATCATATATATCTTATATATTGTTAATATTTGGCTATGACCTAGTAAATGAACTATTGTTCATTTCATTTTTTAAAAAATGTGTTGGCTTAAGGGGGCTTGACCCATATTTAGAGTGTACTATGCACCAACAAAACCCTCAAACAGATCCCGGTCCCAGAAATAGAACCATTTGTTGGCATAAGGGGGTTTGACCCAAGTTCAGAGTGTAATGCGCACCAACAAAACCCTCAACCACTGGCCCTTTCGGCAATGACTTGCAAGCAGATAATAGTCTCACCCGAAGCAGTTATGGGAGGTTGTAGAACCAGGTTTTCGCAGCTAGAGGGATACTGCACAGTGGCATCTATGTGTTTACTTATGTTTTATGCTTAAATAAAACTTCACATATACAAAACACTTTGTGCTGATGCTTTACTTCACAAATTTGTACTTATTGCATAAAATTATTAGAGAACGATATCACATGTATTCTTTCACATAATTCAGTAAAAAAACATGCATAACAATATGTATAAACAAAAATAATGAACAAATATACACAAGATTTTTCCAAAACTTTGTCCTCTTTATTAAGATGGGCCTTTCAATACATACAACTTCTCGATCTGTGCACCCAACTGTAGGTGTTCTACACCCTCAACTGCAGACTCTTCTAAGGCCTCTGTGCACTCAACTGTGGAGCCTTCCTTTCAGGCCAAAAAATACAGACTAAAGAAAATATGATCAATGATTCATCCATGACTAAACTCCCCTCTCCTTGACAAAGTATTACATCTCTTTATATAGGTTCAATTACTACAAGACAATGGTCCACATATCATGGATTTGACAAAACAATGAACTAGAACCCAATACCCGTTACAAAATAAGGGGTTTTGGGCCACCTCAAATCCCCTAGACATTGCACGATGATTAGAACTTCGCAGACTCTTCATGCTCCGCTCCTCAAAATGCGAAGTCTTTGACCAAAGCTGGACCAAGTTGGGTTGCGCCCAACAAAATGTTTTCCCTTACTCACTAATGTATTAAAAGTGCTAAGGGAGGCTGGTGGTACATTTTCAATCCCCATAGATTCACCCACTTTCTTGGTCTTCAAATGGAGCACAATAGTAACTGGCAACTAAAATACCAACTAGTAACCATAAGGGAATTAATAAGATTTTGTATCGAGAGCTATATGAACTCTTTTGTAAGAGCATTTACCAATTGAACTAATCCTTATTGCTACTAGCTCTTAACTAAAACTTTGACACTTTATTATTAAAAACATTAAAATAAAAAACATGTATAATTAGTGGTTGATATATTCCAATTTATAAAATAACTTAACAATCACAATATCAATTAGTTAATAAGGGAAATTTTTATCAATGGCATGAGGACAAATATTATTGAAGTAGCTTATTTATATGGTGTGCATGGAAATTGTTTTTTACCTCAATGCATTTTAATTTTCCATTTAGTCCAATAGGTTCATTTATTAGAGAAACATATCAAACACTAACATTTATTAATGACTTCTAAATATAAAGCTCCAAAGTGGAATGGTATTTGTTTATATTGGAATTGTAGTCCACTAGTTTAACCCATTAGGATTAGTAAAGGCACTTCAATATATTTAATATATCAATTCAAATTATACAAGTGGCACCATATAAAGAGAAAAAATTAAATTGAGGTTGGTTATTATCATATTTGTGTTGAAATTATACATTTATTTTTTGGTTAAGTTGGGAGAAAGAAATCTATTTTCACTACGTTAAAGGGGCAAACAAAAGTTATTTTTTTGCAAGGAAATTCCAAATACATTATCACATTAGTTTAGTGGTTGTTATTTATTAATATAAGTATGCAATTGAGGAATGGAAATGGCATCCAAACGAGAGACCATGAAATTAACAAACCTTGGACTTTGTGTGAGATATCTTCCTTATACCATAATTTTCTTAGGAGTTTCTCCCATGATATGGTGAAGCATGTATCCCAATATAGACTAAATTAAATTAACACCCAATTTTGCACTACTGTAGATATTATATCTTGTACCAAATGGAAGTAGTCCATAGTCATGGCCCTCCATATCATCATTTTCTTCAATAAATACCTTAGGCCTGAAGGTAAATGGGCTCTTCCATATAGTTAGGTCTTTAAAAATGACTTGCATATTTACATGTATATTAGATCTTTTAGATATATTATAACAATCAATCATCAATATTTTATGTTTTTCTATGAAAAATCATTAGAGAAGTGGGTGGACGTGCAAAGGGCCTTTTTTGTGATATATTAATGAATTATAGATGATTAAAACCAATTTCACTCATCACTTTATCTAATTTGTCTTGTGATAAAAATATAAACATGCCATTCCATAGATAAAAGTATTAAAAAAATCCCCTAGAGGAAATATTAATGAAGATGATCCCACATAATAAGCACAATACCTTTTGTCAAAAATATCTTCATCCCAACATGATCTCTGACACTACTATGTGATATTGTATATATTTATTTTATTGATGCTTGCATATCTTATGTCACTCCAAACTTAATACATCCTCCTAACAACATTTCACTCCTTACATATAAATCTTAACATTAAATATACATTAAGCTTTGCCATAATAGTAATGGATATAAAAAATGCAACCTCAAAAAATCTAATTCTTCTAAATAAGAACCAATTGTAACTTTAATGCCCTTTATATATATCTAACCTTTTATATATTTTACATGATCAAAAATTATTTTGTTTCAAACTCTTTTTCAAGTTGCCTAAATATATTTTCCTATAGTAGTTCAATAATTTGTGCTTATTATGTTAATATTAAATATAATAGTAATGGATATAAAAAATGCAATTAAAAAAAATCTAATTCTTCTAAATTAGAACCAATTGTAACTCTAATAACCTTTTATATATTTTACATGATCAAAATTTGTTTTGTTTTGAACTGTTTTTCAAGTCGTCTAAATGTATTTTCTTAGTTTCCCATACCCGGTTGGAATTCCTATTCTTTCTACTCACTTAATTGATTTTGGTGGGGAGCCCATAACTAAAGGGAAAAAATGGAGAGCAGTGTGGATATTGCCGGGAGCCATAGAACTATTGTCCCTCCTCACCACAACATTGTTAGCGGGGCCACAGGATTTACTCTCAGCATCCATGGGGTGTAGAGTCTGGAACGAAGTGCTCACACAAATATACCAAAAGCTCAGGTCCCATGCACTCCTTTCTCTCTTTTTCGCTCTTCAAACATGTCAAATACTTAAATATTTCTAAATGTATGGATCAATTGTAGGACCAAGATATCTAGTTGGCCTCCAAATCCATTAAAAACCTTGTTAGGGAACCCTGACCGACCACATGAATGTATTTCAAATCTAGGGGTTGTGAATAAATGTAATATGTTGAAGGATGTTGTCACTTCCATACCCAATTTGTAGGATTTAGGTATTAAGACCTTGACTAGGGTTTTCCAAAGCTTAACCCTATTTATAGCTGGAAAATCCTCAAATTTTCCTACTTGTTCTCCTTCTTAGACCTTGACTACACTTTGTAGTCTTGTATACAACTCCTCAACACTTAAGCTCCTCAATACATCTGAATTACCCTCTAATGGTAGTGATTTCCAGTGGAATTTGGTCATGGCCCTTCGTATTTTCTTCTCAGATTCTCAACAAAAGTGCGGTATTCCACATTTTGCATAGTTGTTGCCTTGTGAGCAGATAATGTAACGTTGGGACTATTAGGAATGCACCAACAAAAAACATTTCTTATGTTGTAGTAATCTGCAAGCTGCAATGGTGTTTTGGAACGCACGTAGGAAACACCATTAACTTCATAACGTTGTTTTCCATTAATGATGGGGGTTTAATTTGAGAGGATTATTGTTCGAGTAGTGTTGATTTTCCCGTAGTGGAAAGATTCTTGTGGATTGGGATGAGCCGCACTAGTTGTCAAGTTCCATATGTACAATAATAGCCATTCAAATTTTGAGAACACGTTGACTCCAAACTTTGCCCCAAACCTGGATGTAGACAATCTCCTTCAGGTCCTTCCCTAGGTTAGCCCTAATGCACACTTAACATTGAGGTCTAGGGTTAAAAATCGTAATTAGTTTGTGATAGATGAAACTCCTAATAGGAGCGGAAATTTGCACCAAGAACCCCCAAAATTACTTGGAAGCCCAAAAATATTAACCTAAATAGGGAAGGACAGTTGAGTGGTTTATTTTGCAGATAAATCTTCCTTCCAGGGAGACAACATCACCATTGTTTTAGCATAACCAAGCACCTTGAGCATATTGGGTTTTCTCTTTAAAAGAGAACAAGGAATAACCATTTGTCAAGCTATGGGTGGATGAACTGTGCCAATTGTAAGGCTCCCAGACTTCCTTTACCCAGGGCTTTATGATGGTCTTGGGTAGGATCTAGCTCCACAAAATATTCCAATAAAGTAAAGTGTTTTAATTTATCACAAAGAACAAAATGTTCATTATCAGGAATTCCATTCTCATGAATTTCATTACCTTTGTCGATTTTGTGGAAGAATAAAATGAAAGAAGATAAATTACAAAACATAGAAAGAAAAGTAAGCAATAAAATAGAAGAATAGGGAAAATGTAGAATTGCAAACAAGATTATTTTTTCCCTAACAAAGTTAAAGTTTTCACACTGGTATGATTTGAATCTTAATCAATCTACGTTTGTTTTCTAAATACTTTCTTTGATGTTATCTATTTGAATTGATTATGCAATTGTTATAATTGAATGGTTTATAATTATTTTTTCATTCAAGTAACAGTCTTGATTCTTGAATTTTTTTTAAGTATCTTTATTTTCTATAGTAACTAGTGGTATATCTAATGTGGTAGTGATTTTCAACTCGAGACCTGATGTAGGAAATTGATTGCGTTTGTTTTCAACTAGCTTATTCTTAAGGTCATGGTTGTCTATTTTCTTTTTTTCTTCCGGTTTGTCTATTTATTTTTTATTTTATATTTTATTTTTATTTTTTATTTTATTTTTATTTTTATTTTTTATTTTTATTTATTTTATTTTTATTTTATTTTATTTTTATTTATTTCTTTATTTTATTTTTATTTTTATTTTTTTTTGTTCTGGTCTATTTTAGATACTTGCCAAACCTTAAAGAAATTAAGGTTGTGAAGTACAAGAAAGTTCGGAGAGCAAGACTGTATTACCAAAGAGGAAAAATCTCGAGGTTTTCAACCTTCAAATAATGATTCTAGGACTTCGAAATTTGACTGCATTCATTGTTATGAATGTTAGTTGCTTATGTAGGTAAGTAGATGATTGACCAATGCAATCCAATATATGTAAATGAAAGGTGGAAAATGTGGGAATTGCAAATGTTGGCCACCATATGTTATAAAAAAAAATTGGGACATCATTGTTTGAAGTTGATTTTTTTTCTTTTTTCTTTTGAATCAACCCCATACATGTGACTAACAAATTACATGAATTTATTTACATCTTATTTGGTATGGCACTCTTTGTTTGATGAATGACAAGATATTTTTTCTAATTAGTTATGAATGTGGAATAAAAATCCCTCGGTTTTAGAAGCTTTGAGGAAGAGGTTTTGTTTTTTTTTTTTCTCTTTGATATTTGTACATACTTCTTCTACTCCTTGTTCTTATCTCTATTCATTGTACACATTTTATGTTTAATACCGAGGCATGTTCTCAACAAAAGTAACAATATCATAAACAAAGGATATAGAGAAGACCTTCCCTATTGTGTTTCAAATTCAAAGTGAGTGGTAAACCCTAAACAAAGAATTTCATGGCTGTCTATTTTTTTTTTCTGGTTTGTCTATTTTTTTGTCTGGTTTGTTTGAGATACTCGTCAAACCTTAAAGAAATTAAGGTTGTGAAACACAAGAAAGTAGAGAGCAAGGCTGTATTACCTAAGGGAAAAACTCCCGAGGTTTTCAACCTTCAAATAATGATTCTAGAGGACTTCGAAATCTGACTCCATTCATTGTTATGAATGCTAGTTGTTTATGTAGGTAAGTAGATAATTGACCAATGCAGTCCAATATATGTAAACAGATGGTGGAAAATTTGGGCATTGCAAATGTTGGCCACCATATGATATAAACAAATTTGGGACATCATTGTTTGAATTTGATTTTTTTTCTTTTTCTTTTGAATCAAACCCATACATGTGATCAACAAATTACATGAATTTATTTATGTCTTATTTTGTATGGAACTCTTTGTTTGGTGAATCACAAAATATTTTTTCTGATTAGTTATGAATGTGGAATAAAAATCCTTCAGTTTTATAAGCTTTGAGGAAGAGGTTTTGATTTTTCTTTGTCTTTGATATTTGTACATACTTATGCTCCTTATCCTTATCTATGTTCATTATACACATTTTATGTTTAATACCAAGGCATGTTCTCAATAAAAAGTGTGCAATGATATCATAAACGAAGGATATAGGGAAGACCTTCCCTATTGTGTGTCGGATTCAAAGTGAGTGGTAAATCCTAAACAATGAAGTTAGCAAATACATCTTTTAAATCATTGTTTGAATGTTTTCGAAACCAATATTTGAAAGAAGAATTCGTGGTCAAACTATTTTTTTACTCAAACATAATATGTTCCTACCACAATTGGCTTTTAGCGTAAGAGAGTTTTGACTCTGGCAATTCATAGATATTTAGACTTCCATGTTATATATGTAGGGTAATCGAGAATTCCTTTTTCATTATTCTCTTTGTGTAGATTTTTTAATTTTTTTAATTTACATGTCTAGCGCAATATTGTAATTACCTAAGAGAAAAACTCTCGAGGTTTTCAACCTTCAAATAATGATTCTAGGACTTTGAAATATGACTCCATTCATTGTTATGAATGCTAGTTGCTTATGTAGGTAAGTAGATGATTGACTAATGTAGTCCAACATATGTAAACGGAAGGTGAAAAATGTGGGCATTGCAAATGTTGGCCACCATATGATATAAAAAAAATTGGGATATTATTGTTTGAAGTTGAATTTTTTTCTTTTTTCTTTTCAATCGAACCCATACATGTGAATAACAAATTACATGAATTTATTTACATCTTATTTTGTATGGAACTCTCTGTTTAATGAATGACAAAATATTTTTTCTTATTAGTTATGAATGTGGAATAAAAATACTTCAGTTTTGGAAGCTTTGAGGAAGAGGTTTTTTTTTTTTTTTTTTTTTTGTTCTTTAATATTTGTACATACTTTTGCTCCTTGTTCTTATCTCTATTCATTGTACACATTTTATGTTTAATACCAAGGCATGTTCTTAACAAAAAGTGTGCAACAATATCATAAATAAAGGATATAGAGAAGACCTTCCCTATTGTGTATCGGATTCAAAGTGAGTGGTAAACCCTAAATGATGAACTTAGCAAATACATCTTTTAAATCAATTTTTGAAGGTTTTCGAAATTGATATTTGAAAGAAGAATTGGTGGTCAAACTGTTTTTTTACTCAAACATAATATGCTCCTACCACAACTGGCTTTTAGCATAAGAGATTTTTGACTCTGGCAATTCATAGTTATTTATACTTCCATGTTATATATGTAGGGTAATCGGGAATTCCTTGTTCATTATTCTCTTCGTGTAGAGTTTTTCATTGTTTTTAATCTACATGTCTAGCGCAATATTATAAATAGAGTTTGAGTCTCAGGGTTTTTGAAAAGTGTAACTAGGTTCAGTGTTCATAATGACATGTGTAATCGTGATTTTATGTAATTGATGAAAAGAAGAAAATAAAATTATTTTTGTAATGCATGAATCATGGGATTCATGATCAAGAAATTTTATTTTAGTTAAGGTTCCCATTGTGAGCCTATAGGTTTTGTCATCAAGTAATAAAAGTCAAATTGAGTCAATGTCATGTATGAATGACCCTTATTGGGCATGTTACATTTGTATATGAGTCAATGAAAAAGTGAAAAAGTCCTCCAATACCAATCTCAAGCTCCTCCAAGAAGTCGGCCTCAAGATGATCTCCAAAAGGCACGTTGGCCTAGTCTCCAAATTAAGTTGGCTTATTTACATGAGAAAACTACCATAAATAGGGCAGCTCAGCCTCATTTGAGATAGATTTTCGGTAAAGGTCTGAAACAAGGAAGAAGTGTGAAAAGGTCAAGGAAGATAGCCTCATAGCTAATGAGAATAAGGAAGGAAAAGAAAAGTTGTTTGGGTTTGTTTTAGGGCTAAAATCCTCCACATGTGTGAAGAATCTATGCTGTCAAAACTGAAGAAAGAGCCAAAGTATCATAGTCATACTTGAAGGTCGAATCGAGGAGGAAGTTAAGGTGAATCTCAAGTGGAGCTTGAAAGAAATAAGTCTCCTTCTAGAATAAATAAGATCAAGGGTCAAAGTTGGTAAAATCACATGTGCTAGGTTTTATGAAATAGGGCCTAGAAGTGCAGTGTTGAACCAAGGGGTTACGAATAGTCTGCAGAGTGCTAGTGAGGGATGGGCCTAGGGAAAGGATAGGCTCTGGGGTCTATCTATTGTCCTTGCAAAGAAATCTGAGAAGTATGGGGGTGTTGAGAAATATAATCAGTTGAAACCCACTAAGAAAAGTTCAAATTCAGGTACAAAGCACTAGAAGGATTTAAACAGTTGCAATGTTAAATCAATTTCAAATAAGAGGTATGAGGATCGAATAATTGTACCATGAATCCTCAATTTGGGGGGACTTTTACAAATTCTGTTAGGAAGATTCCAATTTTACTTCTTGAGCTCCATTATACTGCCAATAGGGCACAATATGAGGAGCTGAAGAAAAAGGCCCTTTTCCTTATAGACAGGGATTTTTTCTTTATACATAGGGTCTTCTTGGGTTTTTGGGCTTCACGTCTAAAGGTTCTCCCTAAAACGTGGATCTAGAGTAGGGCACAATGCCCATTCTTAGTAATGAATGGTTTGTGCCTATTTGCTTTTGTAATTTCCAGATTGAAAATCCGTTTCTAAGTCTTTTTATGTTTTCATTTAAGTGCAATCCATTCAAGGCCAGTGGATTTTTATTTCTTGAAAATATGGCAACTAGGCCACATAGAATAAGATAACATTTGACCTACAATATTCATTTCAAATGCTGCTACTAGATAGACAATGTGTGGAGCTTGGTTAAAATGAGGACTACTGAATATCCTGCTGCTAGAATAGTGGGCAAGTTGTCAAAATCTATCATTTTTAAGCCATTCAGAGGTAATGATGTGCAGTGTGTTGAAAGATAAAACTTGTGAAGGAAATCTGGGAGATAAATCAAAGCTATTGATTGGTAGCATGACATTTTCATTCATTAGTAAAACTCTTGAAAATATTTCTCCATTCAAGACCTATGATGGGGGTCCCTTCCTTCAAAAAAGAATTTGAAGGTATCAAATTTAGTTCTCTGTAGTTCTGCATTGTTGTACCCATATTAGTTTTTTTGTTTTTCAATTTATTTATTCATGTTGCTATGTATTTGAGATATAATGAAAATATTTCTTGGGTATTGAATTAATGAACATGTATGGAAACATATTCAAAATTCACATATTTGGGAAGCCTACCATCATAACGGCTAGTGTAGAAACAAACCAATTTGTTTTCCAAAACGAAGGTTGGTTGTTCAAGAGTGCTTATTTGTTTCTTCATATTCTTGATGGGTTTACTTGTATCTTCATGGGTGGGAGATTCTATCCTCTGGGTTGGAGAATGGTTCATAAAGAAAATGAAAAACATATATACTTAGTCTCGAAGCAAATAAGTGCTACCATTTCTCTAGATATTCCTGAGATTAGACATCATATATTGGGATTTTTAAAAACATGTTATTGGCATGTTAAATTGTATAACTCCCTTTTAATAGGTGCATGTGCATGTCTTCATTTGAATTTGAGAATCATAAGCTTGATGTGGTCTTTTGCATTTATTTTAGGCTTTAGCACATTTACATTTTAGAAACATGTTTTAATGTATAATCAAGTATGAGGTCTAGAAAATGACAGATCACTAACACTATGGAAATAATTTTTTCCTCTAATTTATAGTCAGACTTCAAGAGAGTATGCATTCATGTTTTCACTATTGGTAATATTATCTTCTTATACCTATTTTATATTGAAGAAAATATATTTGATTTAATTTCTGAAGATTTTCCATAGATTGAAATATAATGGATTCCTAGCTTTCCATTCAATGATATATGAATTGGTCAAATGCAATAAATTTGTGGATACACATATTATTAATTGAAGAGTTGAAGTTATGATTGTGGGTAAGGTGGTAAATTTTTATTGTTTTGTTAGAAAGTGTTTTTAAAGCTTATACATGGATTATTATTCCCATACCAGAACACAAGGGCCTTTAACAAGGTTGTAATTATTCGTCATCCACATGTAGGGGAATATTCCTTTAGTTTTATTACATCATCACTTGTCCTTCAGGTTGTTTCTTATGCTTTAATTATCCTTGAAGATGCTTTAGAAATCCTTGAAGTTGAGTTAATACTGAAGCACTCCACATGAATGTTGAAATTAAGTGGAAAATGGAAATGTTTCTTGCATATCTGCAAATTGATATCTATTTGGAGATTATCACTATTGTCATAAATAAAACTCCATGTTTATTGGTAAACATGCAATTTATTTTGACATGCCATAGTTTAAATCAATATTATTTCAATTTGTATGGAAGGTCATTCTTACTTTTTTCCCATTGTCACATGCAGGTTGAGAGTGGAGATGAAGAAATCCATGGTGTCTATGTTCCCATGAATCATCTATATTTTGGTGAAAATTTCCTTGTTAACCGTAAATATAATATTTGACCAAACTTATCTGTTTGTGAAAGCATAGGTTGGTAGTCATGCATTTTTATTTCATTATTGTTATTATTTATGGTGTATATGTTTCCATGATATATTTCATTCTTTTTGGGATTTTGTTTCATAGATCTAGGGATGATACTTTACCATCTTCTTTTCACTTTCCAAAACATGTTCTTGCCATTCTATTTTACACTATAGTTTGCAATAAAATTAGCTATCCATCCTTACTTCCTTGGAGGTGCATGTTGTGAATTCATATCCCAACTTCATTGGAGACCTACATTGTGACTTCATGTATTGTACATTTTTAGTAGTGGAATGTAATCATAGGAGGAAGGAGAAGTTTATTAATGTGGAATGGACTCCCAACGTAGGGATACTACATTGTAGTAGTAAGACCTACAATTATTATGAGAATCACATTGATAACAATCACAAACCAAAGAGGGCCCACAAGGCATGACACCAAAAGCACATAGTGATGTTAACGAAAGAGTGAAGGAGGATGTTATAACATTGGGGACCTGCACTACAAAGGAATGGAATCCCAACATGGGAATCTTCCACTTTGGTAATGAGACGTGAAACTATTACAAACCCCATATATATAGTAATTATTATTATTTTTTTAAGGAAAATCTCATGGTAAATCCAAGGGATGCTTCCCAACATTTGTGGATGATATCCCTTGTAAAGATGTTGACATAGACTTGTTTGTTTAACCTAGGGGGATTTGGTTTGGAGCTTCATAAGCGAATGAGCAATTGTTGGAATGGGCCATTTTAGGAATTTTGAGCATTTTCAAGGGATTTGAGGCATAGTTCTTTCTCTTTCTTTGTCTTTGCAGAATCATGTGGTTGCTTGTGGTTTGGATTTAGTAGGCATGTGTGTTTGGGTCATTCTCTTGATTTATAACCACATGATACATTTTTCTGTTTTGTATGCCTCTATCCTTAGCTTTGAGCAAGAATAGTTGTGGAATTGGATGGCCTCTTCTTTGTTGACAACTTAATGCATCTTTAGGGGGGACTTGTCCATGTTTGAGTGCAAAGGAGACAAGTGTGGAGGTGGGGTTTTATATATGGACTTTATATATTGTAGATATGTAGCATTGGTATCCCCTTGTCTATATTTTATCTTTTTCCTTTAACAAATAGTGTGGGTGTTGCCCAAGATGCTTATTGCATGATAATCCTTTGCAAGGTCACTATTGGGGACAATGATATGTTGGTTCAGGATATCATGGGATATGATTTATGTGCTTCCTTTAACTCTATGCAAAATGAAAAGTCCTCAAGATTGGATGGTTTTCCTTATGAAGTTTCGAAGTTCATGTTGGACTTTATTGGGGATCATATTTGTTGTTTATATGTAGATTTTTTTCTTCTAGGTTCCTCTTTGAGTCCCTCAAATCTCAATTATGGCTTGATGAGCCTATTCCTAAGAATGCAATGAGAGACTCTATAGGTGGTTGGTATCTTATTACTTTGCTTACCATTTCTTACAAATTTGTGGCAAAGGATTTTGCTTTGACAATCTGGTGAGTTTCCAAGTATGTAGTGCAATTGAAGTGGACTAGGTTTGTCAAGGGGTCTCATCAGCGTGGGAGGCAATGGAGTGGGCCAGAGAGTTAGGGAAACAATGCATTAAGTTGAAGATTGACTTTTAAAATCCTATGATTGAGTTGGTTATTATTTCATCTTTAAGATACATTGATGTTCTTAGGTTATGATTCATAGTGTGTGGGTATAATGAGTGATCTTTTCACCAATTCCTTGGACTTTTCTTTTTTATAAAGCCTTATCTTTATAGATAGTGTTACATTAGTTGATTCAATAGGGCCATCCTTTGATGCCTTATCTATATTTATGCATTGTTGATTCCTTGGGTTACTTGTTGGAGGAAACTTTCATTGCAAGGAAGATCAACATTATTATGCTTTTAGATGGTTGACAAAGGTTAATAACTATTTTGAAGAGGACTCTTACTTGCTTGGACACCTTTTAAGGTCTCCTTGGTGCCATTTTTAGCCTCATAAAATTGATCAAAACTAATATTCCATAGACTAGTAGGTTCAGGCCTCTCATTCTCATTCATCAAATCCTTAGAAATTTCCACAAGCTCAACATTAAGACTCATTACACATTTACCCATCTCATCAGCTGTATACATGAGAGAATTTGTTTAATTGGTAGGGTTCCCTCTATAATCTACAAGCTCTCCCTCTGAACACAAGGACTGTGGCATATTACAAGTCAAACTCAATAGTTTTCCCCAAAGGAGTACCCTAGCTATGTCACATCAAAAAACCATAATTAGGATGTACATTTACGATTACTGATTCAGTACACCCATCATTATATGCTTTCATGGCATCTGTACTAGCTTAACCACTAGATATTTAATCATTCCAATGTAGGGAACCTTTCTAGGAATAAGGAAATCCTTCTTAAGTAGTCTCCCTAATATAGTTACTTGATTCATCTTTCACTAGATTATTTGTGAGTTCAACATGTGAGATTAGTTGATCCAAAACTATCAGCTCGAGTTTCTTGAAGACTCCAGGTTAGAATGTTGAGGAGTTACTTGTGAAACATATAAGACAACTGTTATATGTAAGGGAATGTACATGCTAGAACTTAAGACCCTATAATCAACATTATTCTCCAAGTTGAAGATAGTGAATTAGAAGATATTGCTAAAGTAAGTGTTGGGAATAATTATGAAATAAGAAACATGATAGCAGAGGCTATGAGTACATTTGGAAGGAAAGGTGTTGTGACATTGAAGAGGGGAAAAGTGCAGAAAAAATCTGTATGTTGTTGAAGGAATGCAATTTGATCGTGGATATATTTCTTTATATTTTGTGACAGACAGTGAGAAGATGTCTGTGAAGTATGAAAAGTGCAAGCTAATTGATGTGAATTAAAAGCTTTTTGCATTTTTTTGTTGTGCTGCTATTTGTTAGTGATCCTTGTAATGGAAAGAGAATGGATAGAAATCATGTGTAACATTTTTAGAATAAAATCTAATATGACTTGTGGAATTGTTTCATAATTACCTTCATCTTTCATATATTCATGGCACATCCTCATGGTTCAATTTGTGTTGGTGTTGGTTTTGTGCAGAATTTTAAAATATGTGCCTTATGAGCCTTCTGTTATTTCTCAAATATGTACAATATTGGATTTAGAATACGGATCAAAATGAAATATGACCACTACTAAGCATGGGAAGAGGGTTTCTAAATTTCTATTTATTTGCGCTTGATTTTTAAAATTCATTGATCAGGAATTTGGAAATGAACTTGTATTTTTATATTTTCTTATAATTTGATCCTATTATTGATTGACAAAAATATCACAACTGCAAGAGACTTGATCACAATATTGGAAGAGGCCATCCATGGGGGGTATCCTATCTTGATCATTGCTGGGAACATTGAACAAGAAGCCTTGGCTACTCTTGTTGTGAACAAGCTTCATGGTTCATTGAATGTTGGCACTTTGAAAGCTCCTGGATTTGGAGAGAGGAAAATCCAATATTTGGATGACATTACTATATTGACCGGAGGTATTTTTCAAGTTTAGCTACATTAAGGAATTACATGCGCTATGAGCTTAAGTACAAATATCAATGTGCATATAAGTAGTCTTATATCATTTGTCATGGAAACAATCTTTATTTGGTAATGGGTTTGCTCTACAAGTTCAAATTTTCATGTTAATAGGGTAAATTCTCATTGAGTGAGAGGTATTGAGAATAAAATATCTCCACTGTGTCTATAGTCACAGGTTTCTCATATCTTATGTAGATTTTTTTTTGTATTCTTTCTCTGTGCAGGCACTATTATCAGGGATGAAATTGGATTTGCCCTAGGATAAAGTTGGAAGTAAGGTTCTGGGTACTGCTACCAAGGATTCAACAACGATAGTTGGTGATGGGAACACTCATGAAGCTATTAATAAAAGAGTGTCTCAAATTAGAATCTTGATTGAGGTGTGCTATTTCTCTATAACTTAAAAATAGGTTGCTTATCCAAATGGAGGCTTGAAGTTATTGTCTTGTTTTATCTGTATAGCCACCATATATTGTAAAGTGGCCATCACCTTATGGGGAGGGATATCCTCATTAATATCATTCATGATGATGGTATTAATCTCAAATTTGACTTGTGAGTTGTCAAGACAGGAGTGTAGAAAACAACAATTTTGATGCATGATATATACTTTGAATATATGTGCCTTTGAAGGAACATGCAACAATAACTACAAACATTAAATTTAAATAACTTAAGGTTGCTTTAATATCAGAATATGTTTGACTTGATAATTAAGTTCCCTATCAACCTATTTTATCAAAGGTTTTCACCAATGATATCATTCTCACTTTCTTTGCAGGTTGCAGAACAAGACTACAAAAAAGAAAAATTGAATGAAATAATTACCAAGATTTTTGGTGGAGTTATTGTTATCTAGGTAAAGTTTGGCATGATTGAATTGATGGTAGCTATTTGTAACAATTCCCTGTTATTGGCATAATAGCAATCTGAATCTAGTTGATGGATGTTGGTCACTGCATTTCAATGTATATTTGTTTAAAGTAATAATGGAGAGTACATGATAGTGTTCATAATTGTTGATAGGTGGGAGCACAAACAGAGACAAAGATGAAGGAAAATAATTTAAGAGTAGAAGATGCCTTGAATGCAACAAAGGTATGCATGCATAACATTATGCATAATCAATTACAGAATCTGATTCATATTTTCAAAAACATGTTGTGATTTGAAATAAAGGTGAATAATGAATGTTAATTGAATCTTGTCATCCATGGAGCTGCTATTATATCATAGGGGTATAGGAAATAAGTGCTTGCAACTTGGACTTATTTGGAGTGATGATTTCAACTGTTGTTGTGTGGGATTGGTTTTTGCAACAGTTTCAAGCTAAGCATCATGTCCAATAACGTAAGGATCTAATTTTCTAGTAATTAACAGTGGTCGGGAGGATGTATTATATTTCATGTTAGTCTGTCTAGTTAAACATAGTTTTGGTATTTGGAATAGATCTTACATTCCTAGTTATATTCAAAGTATGGTGGAGAGAGGGTTGAGTGCCCAAGAATGAGAGAGCGCTTGGTTTGATTGATTTGGCTGCTTGGAACATGAAAGTGTATCCTTGCTATGAAATCATTTGGAGGGGAATTCCCTTGTAGGGGCTATTACAACATCAATTTTCTCTAGTGTAGCATGTTGGAAACATGTTGGTAGTATTTTTTCTTCCCACATGTTCTAGGTCTCTTCTGTTTTATCTTCAAAAGTGTTTGGATGATAGTCAACTTGTTTAGATGGAACATGGATGTGAGTAGAGAAGATTTCGATTTGGTGAGATGCCTTATTTGGAGTTGGAGGATAGGCTAGTTGTATCTCTTTTGGGCTCATCATATAAGTAGATAGGGCATTTAGTGCTTTGATTGTATCTTGCTTATAAATTGAGAGAAGGATAATAAAAAGAGCTTAAAGATGTTAAGTATAGATGAAACATTGTATAATGTACCCTAATTTTGGTAGAAAGATCATTGTTTTGGTTTGCATCCTCATGTGATAGCGACCTTCATTCTCTACCCATTTCTATATTTGACTCCCTATTATCTTTTCTCTATGCTGCTCCTTTATCTAATCTCTATATAGTTCTAGAACTTGGAGGCCATTTTCTAACTATTGTTGGGTGGTTTGTTGGGAAGTTAGGGCCAATGCAATATTTCATTTTCATTTTCTTAATTTTATTATCAAATCCAATTATAGTTCAATTAATGGGTGGATTGAATTTATTGATTGGCCTTTTGAGTCTATGTATTGTTCATTTTGAGGATGTGATTTGCCTCCCAACTGTCAAATGACTTGAACAATAGCTTTCACTCTACTCATATTTATTTCAATTTGGATACTGGAAGCTTGAGAGAAACTAGTGAGATGGGAGATTATAATTTGAGTCCCCAACATTGCAATGTTTTTTGAAGTAATATTGCTCAATAATGGCACTCCTCTTAGAAGAGATGATGATTTTTCCATATTATTGTTTGTTTCGCTAATAATCCATGAATATTTCAACAATGTTTTTTCCTTTGCAATATATATGACTGTTTTCAAGCTTGAGAGGCCCTAGTTACCTTTCAAGGCCATTGAATGACAATGCATACATCCTTTGACTATAGATCCACTTGCTAATATTACTACTTTACAGGTTATTTTGGGAGTATTAGTTCTCTTGAGTTGTTCTTGATTTATGATGCCTTGATTTTGAGATATTGGTTTAATATTCCAAGTTGACATCCACTTTTTATCGCTTTGAGTTAGATCTCCGCTACAAATTTTATTCATTCAATTTGTAATGGTACTTTATGTTGTCAAATTAATAGTATATTTTAATATGATTTTCGATGAGACTTCAAATGTTATAGCCTTTTAACAAAGTTGAACCCTAGAGGTACTTATGAAGTTTTCCCTTGTCTCCTTGGAAACCCTTTCACTTTAGGCCAATGATTTTCTTACTTTGAATTATTATGTGAAATCGGTATTTTATATCCATGTCCGGATGGAATATGTTTGATCTGTTTTTGTATAGATACTGCATTGTAAATGGGTTGAAATTATTATGTAAAATTTGGAATTTAAATCAATATCTTAGGTGATTAGGAAAATTTCATTCACCTGCAACATATAGTATGTTAGCAATATGGAAACAAGGTTGTTAGTGGGTTTTGTGCATGATTAATATTATTGGTCCTTTCGTGCTCAAATTCATTTTTGCGCCGATAATATGGCATTGTCACGATACATTGAATCGACTCCACAAGCTATGTGGGTCATGCTGCAGGGTGTGATATTTAGGTAACTCCCTTGAGTTATTAGGTTGATAGGCCTTTCTTTTGAATCAGTACACCTGACCATTTCATCTACCATTTTTACAAGTATGTGACATCTATTGAGTAAGTCTAGCTCCACTCTGGTGACATCTTTCTATGGTTTCCACTCGCTCCATTTTATGAACTTATTACACTCTTCCAGCGAGTTCCATGGCGCATGATCTTTCTGGCCATGTTGGATCAGAGCACTGTTATTAGCAGTTTACACTCTGCCTGCAAGTTCCATGGTGCACGATCTACTATTACTAGCATTTTTCAATAATATGTAGGCATTATTCTATGGTGGAGAAAACAGTCTGAAATGTCATTGAAGTCATCCTTTTACAAATCCCCATACTACACTTTCCCAGGAATTTCCATAATAAATTCAAAGATTGACATTGACGTCCATTCAACATTCACATTCAAGGTTTTTAATGTTTTTGAGAGGTGCAGACAGTAGTATTAAGCGAGGGTTTCTATTAAAATATTTTATTGGCTAAGAAGTACTGTCAAAAAACAGATTTCTTCGGGAAACATAATTTTAAACTATATAAATCTCATTACTCTTATTCAATTCCAGTTCTATGTTTTGACACAATTTTTTGTTTCATTACTAAATTTGGTACTACATTACCGCTGATAGAGGAACGAGATGGTTTGCCTTTAAATCATGTGGAATGTGCTAAATTACTGAAATTGTGTTAGATAATGGGTATCTATGATGCGATGCACTAAAATTAGCTTGTTTTCTTGCATACATAGGGAATTCCCATTCTAGAGTTGCATGGAAAAGTTGGCATAATTTTTCCATTTTTCACTTTAAATCAAGAATTTACATTGGATCTAGATTTGTGCGTGATTTGTAACCTGTTATTTTGATGTTTTTTTTAATGTTCTAAATAAATATGAAAATATTTGAACATGAAAGCTTCCTACTAGCGAAACTGTAGGAATCTTGATTAATTGTATGTGCACTGGGAGGGTTCAGCGATGAAATTCTACAAGAAGTACTTGGAGCACATACAAAGGCACTAGGAGCAACTCCCCGGAGTCTCCTACATTGAATTTAAGAAATTGGAGAAAGTTTTCAAGCACTGCACTGCTAAATGCCACAAGCAAAGCAACATTGGTCTGTCTTCAGATGAAGGAAATAGTTCCAGTGAGGTCTATGGCATTAAAACAGAGGGAGATGGCATCGGTAGGACCAGCCACACCTACTGTCCCGGTAAGTTCTGGAAGACTCTATTCTTCCTTTCTATAAAACAACGACTGAATAAATATGGAATTTTTAACACTCACAAAAAAACAAAAAGAGAACGAAATCCCCTGTTTTAGATTATAACCATGGAAGCACATAATTATAGAGTAAAATGAATAGTTTCCAACAATAATTTTTCATTGTTGTAAATTCTTCTTTTATTTTTCCGTTCCTGTGAGAGAATGATTCAATTAGCTTTTATTTACAATTTTTAAATATTTTTTTTTCTCTTCAAAAAGAAAAATATATTTAGTAGCGAATGCTTCCTTCATATCCATAATTTCTATGAGCGGCGAGTATTTTGCAAAAGAAGTAATTTCTCTCTTCTCCAATATGAAAATAACAATTTAACTTGTTTCTCCTTTCCCTATGCTACATTTTAAAAAATTTCCTAGCAAACTTCCTTTAGATTAAGAGCACCACAGATGCTTCTAGATATGTTAAAATATATAGTTATTTTGGAAGCTAGAAACCATGTAACTACAGTTCAGGGTCATGCTCAATTTCGATTGCTTCTAAATTAATATAGATTGATTTGATTTTCCTGTCACTTTGTACTGGACTCTGTAAAGCATTTTTGCGAAGGTTACTTGAATTAAATTTGATTTAGTTTCTGACTAATTTCAAAGAACTTACAAGTTGTTACTCTGATTTAAGTATCAAAATGTATTCAACATATGGAGGTATAAGTTTTGTGAAGAAGCTCAAAGTTGTGCATTTGGTTCCTGTCATTTCATTTCTTCTTTGAAAAAAGACTTAAAATGGGATCCAATTTGTATCTAGTGTGTGACAGGATGTTCTTTCTATCATTGTTGAATGAGATGGTTGTTGGGGTTTGTTGCTTCAATACGCGTGCAAAACATTTATTAGAATTGCACCTTGCCACTGGATTTTGGAAGTATTTGCATTGATGACAAGTAAAAGGACTGGTGATCACTTTGCAATGATCAAAGAGGGGGGAAATTTAGTAAAATATGCTGCATAAATGCTCTAGCAATGCAAGACACTGGAAAAGTATGGCAAGGTCTGTCCATATGGACATTAATAACAAGAATTGTTTTTTTATAATTAATTAATTAATTCATTTATTTTTCAGTATTAATGATTAATCTCAAGACAAAATACTCTGATACAAGAGTGCGTATTCTCCTTCCTCGATCTCTAGTTTATCATACAAGATTTAGTTTTTTTGTTTTTCCATTTGTAGTTTTACTACATGAGATTTTTATTTTATGTACTTTCTTTTCATTTCAAGAGATGCTTTAGGTATATCCTAGGTATGTGGTTAAAATTCAAATGGGGTTGTCTAGACTCATGTAGGGGATACACGACTAGGTCAAGATGCTAAGTGTAAGAACATGATTCCCGTGTAATAACCTAGGTGATGATCTACAAAGGGTACTAATTTATTTGCAAATATTAACTATGTTGAAACTGTATTTTTGGTTCTTTTGTAAAACTATAATTTTTTTTTGTTGTTAAAGAACTTATCTTTCTCAAATAAGAGAAGGAAAATCAGTTGATATGCACGAAACTAACATATTTTTCTTACAATCTTTCTGTTGATTCAGGAATTTGATAAACAACGAGTTCATAAACAAATCTTCAAGGATAAGAACATAAAGGATGCACAACAATAATCACATTTATTCTACCATAAAATACCAAGATAATATAGATCATGTAGTGTTGTTTTAATGAATCCTAATTGATTGAGACTGCAACATTTAATTATCAACCCAGGGTAGGTCTTGTTGTTTCAATGGAGTTTTCACTGTTTGTGCCGTTACACTACAACCAAGAATGAAAAAAATGGAAATAATAGTAAAAGATGTCATTGAATCAAATTTTTGAATCAAATCATTCACGCAGAAATATAAACACTCCACATAATTGAAATCACACTTCGCAACTACCAAAGTAAGGGCATGCCACACAATAACTAATATCTATTGCGACTGGTACTACCATTTTGTTGATTAACTCAGTGTAGCAACATAATATAAATTGAAACGACAGTGAATGTAATTCACAATTTGTATAGCAACAAAAAGAAACCATATAACAAATAACGAAACCAGAATGTACACTGCCTCTACCACTGCAGTCCCTGCCAAAGAGGAGGGCCCTTCCTCCTTAGCAGGGGCGCAAGAATAACATAAAAGTAATTAATGAATCAATTGAAGAGCAATAACAACATCACCATAGTGATTAATATTAGAAATAATTTAGAGTTACGGAAGTAGAGTAACAATACTCTTCTATATGCCGTCCTTGTACATAGGAAAATGAGTTTCTTTTATAGTTATTACACTCCCGAAAGAAACAGATCAGTCATGAGAATCTCATGATTCTCATGCTGATAAAAAATAATAGTTGCAACCTATTTCTAAATACAACTATACATTAGTTAGGATTGCAACCGCTTGGGTCTATTGCTTCCAAAATAAACAATTCATAATGCCGACAACTGTTATGTGGAATAGTACCCACACTTTCTAGCTCTAGTGCAACATCATCCTGCGAGTGAATAATGGTTTAGAATGTCACGCCAATCACTGGCGACAAAACCCTTTGTGTAACAATGGACCTTTCTATAAGTGTGTAGTGTAACAACATCCTCTAATAGCATTCAATGTGTAACAACAACCTGTAACAACATATTGGGTGTAACAACGAACTGCTCTACCCTGATCTGTAATTAATCAGTGCTCCATGTTTACTCCATAGCCTTGTTCTTGTGAGAAACACTTGAAAAGGAGAAGAGCTTCCAAAATACTCCAATTCTCACCCGAATTAGCCACAAAAAGGAATAAAGTATCGTATTATTCAGTAAAATATGGAAAAATAACATAACAGTAGAATAGGTTATAAAAGTGAGAAAAAGGGTCATTAATCATGTAAAGTTCGTAGGCCTAGAGGATAGGAGGATCAAAACTAGGGAAAGAAGGTGCAGAAAATAGATAAAACGTCACACCCAACATCTCCCCCCGACTGAAGCAATTGCATGTTCCCATGCTGAATCTCAGCTTCTCTTTTTATACCCCCAATGCAAGTTTGTAAAATTGTAAGCACTAACAATGTCTTCACTCGAAGCTTTATACCCTTGAATGGCCATCAACTGACGTTGCCAGGATTCTTCTTCGTAATCACATAGGTGGTAATCTGGATGATACTCTTCTACTAGTAACCAAATCAAAGGAAATTTAAGGCTGAGCCTAATCCAGAACACCCCGAATGTCTACACGATCCGATCATACTCACGCACCCGTGTAACAACAACCATGAAATTTCTGTATTCAAAAGGATCCCCTTCTTGCAACTCAGCGCTACAGGCCTCAGTGCATTTAAGACTTCCTGCTATCACTCAGAATTTCATATGTGCATGCAGATTGAGGTAGATCCTCACAATCCTTTTCCTATAGAAGGTTGACTTTTCCCTAATCTCTGGAGTTCTCAGGAACAACTTAAACTCATGCCTGAGTTGATAAACCATCCTTGGTTCTTCTCTAACCCCTAATGTTTTCCTTTCTTCGTTAACTTTTGTTGATTTCATGGCCAGATGCCACTCAATCTGGTTCCTCATAAATGAAAGAAAGGCCCGCAACTTCAAATATCCCATATAGGATAAGACACTTGCTACCATTTTCATGCTGACATACTCTCACATGATATTATGGAAAAATAGCTCACAAAGCAAGATTTGTTCATCAAAATCGCATGAGGGAAAAATTTGAAGAAAAGTATGGGTTGGAGAACCCAAATAAGACCTATTCTCAAAAACTGCTTCCAATTGAGATAAATAATATCGTTCCCAAAGGAATAGTGGATATGATGGGGATAGACGACTGCATGCTAGTAGGTTTAGGGCAATATCACAGAGCTTGGTCTTGTCATTCATTAGGTCCAAGACTTGCCACTATAACTGACACAATTATCCTTCTTCTTCATGAATTCCTTATGCCTTCGTGCTTCCCATTCTCTCTCCCATTCTTCCTTTAACCACTTCTCCTTAAGGGAATCCATCATCCTTTTGTGTGCCTTGAGCGAGCTCACCACCTCTTGTAGAGAGAGCACCTGCTGCTCCCTTTTATGTAGCTCTGGTAACAACAACATATTTTCAGAACACCATCCTTCGTCAGGACCTAGTGTTCTCCCACATGCACTATCAATTGAGGATGTAACAACCTCTTGAGGGTGAAACTGCTCCACTTCGGCTATTAGTTATTGTGTAAAAGCAATTTCGTCAATGAATTTTTTTACAGTTTCTTTACTGCCATTATCAACTTCCATTCCCACTACTGGTTCTTGTGTAACAACAGTGTCATCCACACACTTTTGTATATCTTTTTTCCCCGGGTAGGCTTCTATCTCCACTGTTGGTTCTTGTGTAACAACAATGTTAACCGTAGGCTCATGGATGTCAGCTTCTCCTTCCTTTTCTTGGATGGATTCCATCTCCTTTGTTGGTTCTTGTGTAACAATAGTGTCAGCTAAGGGATCTTGTGTATCTGCTACCAGATTAAGTTCTATGGACTATGCTGACTCAGTTTTTGGTTCTTGTGTAATAGCAACGTCCTCAACAAGTTTTTGTGTGTCAGGATCCTAGATTTCAATTTGTGTTTCCCTTGAGATGGTGTTTGCTACACGGACTCTAAACCTCGCTATCACTAGCTTCTTAGCACAGGTCGTGCACATAGTGCTTAGGACATCTTCCTTCCTATCCCTATCCATGACCTCAACCAAAGTGTCTAACCCTGGGGCTCTTGCCTCTGCCTTCCCCTTTGCTAGTTGTTCCCTTAGCTCTCTATTTTCTTTTTCTAAATTTTCAATTTTTAATAGCAATGATTGAGTTTCGCTCTTACTAGGTGAAGAAGGTTCCTCTGGCCGAGCCTGCTTCTTGTCCTTCTACTCTATTGCCTCTTTGTTATTCTTTGACATGGATGGGGACTCTGGGTGCCCGCTAACCCTTATCCTCTACTTTGGCCACCTATCACAAATTGGATTGTTGAATGGCCTCTTACCAACCCTTACTGTTGAAGGCTAGGGATGCTCCTTTGTCACCGCTAGACCTTCCTCAGACGTCCCGGTTTGCCTCCTGTGGGTGATTTTGACCTTCTTCCTCATGAATTCTTTCCAATTCCTACCTTGGCGTCTTAAGGCATCCAACACAATGATTTTGATGAGGCCATGGTTGGTGATGCATGTTTTTGGATGTGCAACTGTTTTCACAGACGTGGCCATATGCTTAATGTTTCCCAACAAGAATTAGGGAAGATTTATCAACTGTCCATGCCGAAGGTGATTTAGTAATGGAAAGTGGTAATTAAACACAATTTTTGCCCTTCCTTCGTAGGTAATGTACTTGATGAGGTAGAGGGAAACATAATCCCATGGTTGGGGAAGTGACAACCTATCAATCCCCCTCCCTTTCTTCACCCGTGACTCTTCCTCTTGGAGGAAATCCCCTTTTAGGGAGGGGTCATTAACCTTCCTATTAAACCACCTCTTTCCTTCCATTGGTAATACCGTCACTTGAGCAATCACCTCTTCTGTAACCTCCAGCTTCAACCCCCTAACCTCCATCTCATTTCTCTCTAAATTCTTTGCAAATTCCATGGCAACTCCATCATTTGATCCCTCCAACCTATGGAAGAACTCAAACCAGCCTGCGTCCTTGAAAATATGGCATGCTTCAGGGCAATTATTTAAGGCTTCTATTGACCTTGGCTCATGCCAAAAAGCTGTTCCACCCATTGCTATGCAAATTTAGTGTTGCTTTCCTTCCTTTTCCTTTCCTTTAGAAGTGTTGGGGCAGTCGGCACACTACTTAGCTGTTTTAGCTTGCAACTGTTCTTTTCCCACCTTTCTGAGCACTCTAAATGGGGATGTAATGCTCTAACATGGGTAAATGGTAGGGTGGCATAGGTGAGGATTTCAAATTAGGATTTTGTAATCATGATTCGTACCACATAGTAATATTGCCTTATTAATGCTAGGTTATGGGAGGTCTCGTCAAAGGTATACTTCCATTTTTGGTATAATTGGGCATTAAGTAACAATAATTACTAGGTCACCATGACTTATTGTAGGTTTTTTTGAATAATCGCAGGTAATGCAAAGGTCATGTCGCAATATCATTCGATCCCTCCCCGACTTAAATGTGACAACCATCCTTGGCCATCAAAACGGATGTCATGTTAAGTTGCCATAATTACTGAATAAAGCGAATAACAATATTACCTTTGTATGACGTACCTGGGTGACATGGGGAGAAGTCATGGGTGGGGAGACACACAAACCTAGCTCTGGTGGTGAGACGTGCGAACTTAATTATGATGACAAGAACCATGATGATGTCTACTGTTTGTTGCAATAAAATATCTTATTCAACTTACTTCTAAAAGTCGGTGGCTGTTACAAGTGTAACAACCAAGACGACTATTATATATTATTAATTTTTTAAAAAATAAAGAAGAAAATATCATGTAATAACACTATCGTAAAGTATGCTTTGAAATAACAAATGTTGCTATAGAGTGTGTAACATCCTCCACAAGGTGGTTTTCAACCAACCATAGTTGATTTTTAGCTGTTACACTTATTGCAAAAATTATAATTTTTGCAGTGCAGGGGGGCTTTCCCCTATTCCTATAATCTGAAGATCTGAATTTGTGACAATGTTGATGAATGAATCCCTTGAAGCAGGTTTGTGATATAACCGAAGATGGTGCCCATTTGCAAGAAATGGTGTCCTTGCACTGTCAATGGTCACTGAATTTATAGTCCCATTGTCAAAGACTATATCTACCTCATAGGGACCTAGCCATCTGGTGCAGAGCTTACCCTTGAAGTCTTTGAATCTTGAGTTGTATAAGAGAGCCCAATCTCCTTTCTGGAATTTCTTCTTCTTGATGAATTTGTCATGCCACTTAGCTCTCTATTTCTAGCTAATATTTGTTTGCTGGATAACAGCTAACCGTTTCTCCTCCAATTCATTAAGCTGGTTCAATCTCTACTTTTATACTGTAGCCAAATCCAAATTTACTTGCAATGTTGTTGTTAGTGTCTTGATTTTGAACTCAATCAGGAATAAGAGATTTTTTCCATACACAAGTTCATATGCTGAGAATCCCGTTGTATTCCTCCATGTAGTCCTGTATGCCCACAACACTTCTGGAAGTTTGTTGGCCCAATTCCTTCAGTGACTGGCCATAGTCTTAGTAAGGATCCCCTCAATGACTTTGTTAGTTCTTTCCACTTGGCCATTTTCTTGTGGATGATAAGGTGTTGTGATTCTATGATGGATTTGATATTTTTCAACCAACTTCTGGATCACATGGGATGTAAACTGGGACCCTTCATCTGTGACTATCTCCCTGGGTATGCCAAATCGGACAAATATGTGTTCAAATAGAAAGTCTGAAACAACTTACTCTATGGCTCTAGTTAGTGCGTTTACCTGAACCCATTTTGTGAGATAGTTAGTGGAGACCAAGATGTAAGATTTCTATCTAAATGAAGGATTACTTGGTCCCACAAAATCTAGGGCCCATTTCTCAAAAGGTTTTAAGACGATTTGGGGTTGTAACGATATCTCATTTGATTGTAGTCATTGGCCCATCCTTTGGCAACTATCACATCCCTTCACAGACTTCTTGGCATCCTGAAATATTGTTGTCCAATAATACCCTGTCAAAAGGAATTTGTATCCCATCCGTTTGTCTACGAAGTGCCCTCCACAAGGTTCCTCGTGACAAGATTTAAGGATGTCAAAGATCTCATCTTCTCTAAAAAAACATCTGATCTCAAAATCTAGTCCAATGTGATACATATTCCCATATATCCAGGTATCGGTAGCACTTTGCTATATAATATTTCTTTTCTCCTTGGAGGACAAATACTGTGGAAACTTCCCTGCAGCAAGATAATTGGCTATATCTGCATACCAAGGTGAGTAAGTAGAAATAGCAAAGAGATATTCATCAAGGAAATAATCCTCAATAGGAATGCAATTTTCGTCGATAGTTAACCTAGAAATAAAATCAACTACTACATTAACTTTTCTAGGTCTATCGATAATTGTGATATCAAATTCTTGTAACAGTAATAACCAATGTGTGATTCTACCATTGGTAATTGGCTTATTCATTAAAAAATGAATAACAGAGTGGTCAATGTGTACAAATACTTGATACCCAGTGATATAATGTCGAAATTTATTGATGGCGTGCACGACTGCTAAGAACTCCTTCTTGGTCACTGTGTAGTTGAGCTCAGTTGGGGTTATATTTTTGCTTATGTAGTAAATAGCATAAGGTTTCTTACTCTCTAGTTGGCCCAAAACAACACCTACAACAATATCAGATGCATCTGTAGCTATGTGAAATGGCAGTTCCCAGTTAGGTCCTTACAATACTGGAGCTATTGATACATAGCATTTCAACTTTAAAAAGGCCTACTCACACTTTCCTATCCACAAAAAGTCGACATCCTTCATGAGCAAGGAAAATAATGGTGATGCAGTTTTTGGAATTTTTTCTATAAATCTCATGTAATACCCTACATCCCCCAATAAACTACATACCTCTCTTTGCGTCTTGGGGGTTGGAATTTTCAAAATTACCTCTATTTCTGCAGGGTTTACCTTGATTCCTTTAGCATAAATGTAGTATCCGAGCACGATCCATTTAGTCATCATCATGTGAAATTTTTCAGTGCTCAAAGCAACATTAGTTTGCACACATCATTCCAACACTTTTTCCAGATTAGATAATGCTGTTTCAAAAGCATCTCCATAAGGTGTAAAGTCATCCATGAAGATTTCGAGGAAGTCATTCAACATGTCAGAAACAATCCCCACTATTGCCCTTTGAAAGGTTGCTGGCGCATTGCAAAGTGCAAAATGGAGTACTATGTATGTGAAGGTTCCCCAAAGGTAAGTAAAGGTTGTTTTATCTTGATCCTTCATGGTAATCTGTATCTAATTTTAGCCACTAAATCCATCTAAAAGTGAAAAAAAAATCTTTCTAGAAAGGGTATCAAAGACCTGATCTATAAATGGTAAAGGAAAATGGTCCTTTTGAGTGGCCTTATTGAGTTATTTGTATTCTACACAGACTCTCCACTTTGCATTCTTCTTAGTAATGATGAAAAGTGGCGACATTCACTAACTGCCAGATATCGGAAAATAAAATTAGCACTTAGAAATTTTTGTAATTCTTCCTTCACCACCTCCTTCAGTGCAGGGTTCATGCAACACTGTGGTTGTTTAACTAATTTGCAGCCATCCTTCAAATAGATATAGTGAGTGCATAGGTTAGGTTGGCTCCCTTTCATATCTGTATAGTCCCATGCAAATGCCTTTTTTGTATTTCTGTAACAGTTGTAATAATAGTTGGTTTTTCTTAGCAATCAGGTTGAGGTTAATATTAAAAACAATTCTTGGTTCTATTTCAATTGGACTGCTATCATATTTAGAGTGGCTCTTATTTGTTCAAAATCTATATCTTCCACCTCTTCTTCCTCATTCATATTTTTAATTGAAGCGACACAAGGTGAGTTACTAACAAAACCATTAATGACATCACATTTTGTCTCATCTTTGAAATATTGGGCTTTAACTAGAGTGAGGAGTGGTAGGGAAAGATTTGACTCAGGCTCAAACTCATCCCACCAAGGGTTGTATAATTCCACATTTGGTTTTGGGGGGTAAAGATTAAGTTTCTTTGTCACCTGGCTATCCAAGATCACCATAGATCCAAATTTGCAGCCTATAAATGCATCTGCAGTGGCCAACCAAGGTCTCCCTAAGATCAAAGGATGTCCCCCCAAATTGGATTTGGGTTGTAAGATAAGAAAGTCAGCGAGATACCTCCAAGAAGCTATTGTAATCACTATATCCTCTAACACCCCCTCAGGTTTAACAAGGGACATGTCCGCTAATTCAAGTACAGTAGGAGTATGTCTAATTCCTTGTATCCTAAAAGTGGTAAATAGGTCCTTAGTCATTACATTAATGGAAACCCCAAGATTGATCAACGTGTTAGCTATGGATTGATCATTAATGTAGACAGTAACCGTAGGATTTCCTGGATCATTATACTTAGTTAGAAGAGTCTGAGCATACATTAATTTAGATAATTTCCCCATCAAATGTATGGTGGCAGGGTCTTTAGTCTTCCTCTCAGGTTTCTTGATGCAAAAATCTCTCACTGTTTTAGCATAGATAGGTACTTCTTTAAGGGCTTGCAACAAAGGAATTTGTACATGTAGATTTTGCAACTCCCTAAGAAAATCAGATTCGGGTTGTGAAGTCATTCCAGGTTTAACCGATCTTTAAGGATACGGAGGGTCCCAAGTTACAACAGTTGAGTCGGCTGTTACAGGTGTATCAGCCTTTCCCAAGTTGTTTGTTACAACAGTAACAGTTCTTCGTGGGTTGGCTATTACATACATAACAAATTCCTCTGTATTAGTTGTTATAGGGACAATAGACACCTCAAAGCCTCTGGTATCTCTTCTGGATGGTTCACATTCATCCTTTGTAATGATAGGGGAGTGACTTGGTTTAATTACCTTTCTTGATCACAATTGAATTTCATTAATCCCCATGGGGGTAATAAGGCAGGTTTGGGAGGTAGTTAGAGCATCTATGCCCTGAGCTGGTTTATTTTTTGGGTTTGGGTTAGGTTTCATAGGTAGTTGGCATCGCAAAGGTGGTGTAGGAGTAGGAGTTTGGAAAGGAGATAACTGCAACTATTGTTGCATGGGTAATCCAGGTAAAGCTATATTCTAGGCATTTCCTCTCTAGTTCTGATTCCAAGGATATGGTTGAGATTGAGGATATTGAATAGAGGGATATGGAGACCTGTTGGCCAGATAAATCGTTCTTGTGGACAAGACCGATCTCCCTAGTATCTAATGATATCTAGCAACAAAGAGAACAAGCAAACTTATTTCTCTCTAAACATGTTTCAATTCAATAATGAATACTATGAAGTGTAAAAGACCCTACCTCGGTCCAATGCTTGTTTGAGGCAGTTTTATCCGAACAGCTTTAAGAAGTTCCCATTCAATAACCTTCATACACAAACAAGCACACGTCAAAGCATACTTGCGTCTAACAAAACATGTTCATTATGAAGATCAAGGAGCTCATAAAACAAACCATTATAGATAGTTCATTGAGAAAAATAAACTTGATTGTATTAACTTAATGAATAAAAGAACTTTGCAACCTTTGCCTTGATGTTGCACAAGTCCTTTCCAGGGTCCAGCAGGGGTCTCCTCTACTTTGAAAAGCCTCACTCACTTCCCAAATGACATGAAAGGTATGTGATCTCTCCTCTCACAAGCTCAAAAAGGAAGCCTAGTTTTCAGCAGCATTTACCCTAGAGAATCTTCAACTTTCAACCTCCTCTACAACCAGCCCAATGCATGAATTTATAGTGCAAATTGAGGAATTTGCAGGTCCACCATTTAAGGGATAAGTTCCTCCTTCAATGGGATAGGCACCTCATATCATGGAGTTAGCTCCCTTAGTTATGGAATGGATGAACCAAGTTGGAGCGGACTTGCCAGCGTAATATTCCTTCTAGAAGTGTCTAGAAGTGACCAAGGATAAGTTTTTAAGAATGAACTCACGACTTTTTAACTTTTACAGGGGTTCGCACCCATCACTAAATATACAGAGTGGTCAGGTTTGCAAGAAACATGACCATTAGGTGCGGCACCGCAGGCAATACTAGGAGAAAGTGCGAAACCAGGGTTTGAGACATTTTTAAGGTCTTTCTCCCATTTTCAAGGCTTGACATGAAGAACTGAGGTTTAAGACTTGCAAAAGAGGGATGTATGAGTATTGGTGGACTCACACGAACTGTACAAAGTCATGGTGACAATTGTTTGTGTAACAGATTTCCCCCTAAAGTGCGAAGTCTGTAGTAGATGAGGATGGTTTTTGATCATCTATGAAGAGTGAAAGACTTTATCATTTCAAGGATCTTCCTGTGGATACCCCGATCGAACCTGTAAAAACATTCAATGCAATATATATATGTGAACATATCATCGCTGAGGTAGGCATTCCCATACTCAGATCAAAACTAACTAAGAACTATCTAAAAACTGCTCTGTTACAGGAATGATTTTGTATTACATCACAAGTAGGAACATATGGACGCAGTATGAATGTAGCCATTTGTTTATGAATAGTCCACTATAGAATGATAACAAAATTCCTCGCAACCTGGATGGTGGAAAGTAGATCCAGGGTATTCATTTCTACTTTCCAAACCAGTACGATTCTACCCATGTGAATGGATGTGTCGAAGTCGAACATGGGAGAAACCACTTGATTACCAGTCAATGATGTAAACTGTTAACAAGTGTGATAGGAACCACCAGTAATGTCAATGGCCCTCAAATTACCCAGTACAATCCATGAGATGTGAATGAATGAGTCGATGTCGAACATGTCACAAAATCTGTTGATCGAAGGTCAATGATGCAGCCTCTCGTCAAAGGTGAGAAACCTACCATTGAGGCATGTAGATTCCAAGGTACTAACGATTTCTAGATCATCTTTATAGATAATGAGTTGGAGTCGATAGAAAGTGATCTATCATGGGCAAACCCATAACACGAAATCATAGATCAAGTCTGAAGAAATAAAACTAGCAAGAACTTAACTTAGGGATGGTCAATGATGGATGACAAATATTTTGTAGGTGAATGGTTTATTTATACAGACCTCTTGAACACGTAACGACACAATAGATGGCTTGGTGACAATTGACCCAAAGTTAATACCCGGAAACCGGTTGAAGACTTTCAAAGTGGTTTGATTAACTGTTCGGTAAAATATTTACCAACCCAGGTGGATAAAAGTGTCATGTTCAAGAGTGATGGAAAGTGTTTTAAACACAGAGTACAACAAACGAGTTCATTTTTCTCATTTTCCCCCACCATTTCTGGCAAGTACCTATTTATTTTTGACAAGCTTGAGGAGGATAATATTTGCTTGGTTATAAGCTCACCCTTCAGATGAGTCCAACTTAGTTTAAATTCAAACCCTAAGAAGGATTGGTCTGTTCCTGTTTGTAATTGAACAGGTCCTTTACTGCGAAATTTTAACGAGTCTAGTATAGGAGAAACTCAGTGTTTTTCAATTTTAGGGAGTCAGAAGAAAAACTTAAGAAAACTCCATGGTTGTCCCTTTTCATAAATTTGTGTCTCCTAAGCCCGAAAAAGTATAAAATAATACTTGAGAGAACCGCTTGATCATTACGACCAAGGAGTACTTTTCATGTTTAGTGCCTTCAATCTGAAAAAGTAAAAAAGGTGACTGAAAACATGTCGTTTTATTACCAATATCGAACTTGAAACGACAAAAGTCCGGCAATCTTTTCATGTTTGTACAGTCGGAAAAGCGCTGTAAAAGACTGTCTTTGTAATTCCGTTTTAATGAGTATACAAAGAAACGCTCGGCAATCTTCTCATTTTTTACGAGTCTAAAAAGAGCTTAAAGAGGACTCCTATGTGTGTTTTGTCGAAAATGATCAATTTCACTTGAAACCCCAATATTCTGCACAAAAACTGCAAACATTACTCATATCTGTTTAAAAAATAATAAAAATGCACTAAAATGACCTTTTCAAAGTAATAAATAAATAAATTTTAATTTATTTATTCAAAAAATATTATTAAAAGGGCTTTTACAAGTTCATTTTTACCGTTTACCTTTGGAGTAAAAAGTAAGAGCTTTTGGTAAAAAACTTCCCGTGGAGATTGCGTAAAATCTGACCGCTAGAATTCAGAACTGTCTTCTCCAGGTAATCCACAATGTCCTTGACTTGCATTTCATCTATTTCAAATTCCGTTTTAGGGTTTAGATTTTGGTTTTTAGTGGAAATTTAGGGCAAAAAATCGCCCGCGGTGGTTGCGCAGGGGCGCCATGTGGCCCCTGCGCACCCCGACTTTTTTGTACATAGAGAAAAGTTGGGGTGCCGCACCTCGCCTTAAGGAGAAGTGCACACCTACACACTGTCTCTAGAAGGTGGAGTGCGAACCCCGTGGAGTGCGGATTTTCAATCCTAGGTTTTCCATTTTCAACCCATAGAAGTTTAGAATGAAATTTCTAATCCACCTATTTTGCATTGTAGGTACACAATATGCTTGTTTGGTGGGAAAGAGAGCATGAGGATGTTGATCAGGCTGCATTGCTCCATCCGCCTTCATTACAGGAATTGAGAGCATGTGGGCTTTTCAAATTTTGGACCATACCTGACATGAGAGCACAGGTAGAATTTTTGCAGTGGATTGTTAACAGATGGAGCATTCAGGACCAGTGCTTCGTTATTGGTGGCAACCGGCTCGAAATCGAGTCCGATGACGTATATTTTTTGACTGGCTTTCCCAATAGAGGCGAGCAATTATCTCTTTTCGGATCTAGGCTAGGTGGCCAATCTGTCGCTAGTCTCCGACTAGAGTTCTGTAACAACCAGGATCCGGACAAATTGATAGATGTGAAAACCATCTCCCATCCTGAACTGAAGGTTATTGCTTTTACTGTTACCAGACTCTATGGGAGCACGGCACTGCATCTAGCTACAAGCTCCCAGATGCGCATGGCAGTGGACTGTTTCCGAGGCACCATTTTCAACTGGTGCGATGCTGTATTGGCCAATGTGAAGGGCCAATTGACTAGGGCGAAGCAAGGGTAGCTAAAGAACTTTGGTTATGGTTACTTAGTTGTCAGCTTTGCCCTAGAGAGGGTATCGATGATGGTTCCACAACAACTCATAGTTGAGGCTTGACTTCCCCGAGATCCTCGGGTTATGCGATGGGTCGCAGTTATGGCCCATCATCCAGATGAGGGTTCTGAGATAGTTCGATTCACCCCAGAGTACTTCCATTGGTTAGAGAACCAACTTTTTATTATTCAGCATTTTCCATACGCTGGGATGGATTATTGCGGCGATCCCGATATGACTCTTCCACCAGGAGAGCAATGGGATGATAGAGGTAAAAATTGTTTTTCAACATTTTAATTTTATATGTATGTTTTTTTATTTTTAACAATCGTCCAAAAACTAATAGTAAAAGTTTTTAAATGCAAATGTGGGTCCACGACGACCAGCCACTCTCCAGCCCTATAAATCATAGACAACCAGCTACCGCGGCACTAGCCCCACAGGACCAGGAAGCAGAGACTTTGGCTAAGTTGGAGAGCCACCTAGAGCGCTTGACTGCAGACATTCCAGAGACCAACATAGATGACATTCCACTTTGGCTTCAGCGTTATGTGATTGGGGTCCCCGGACCTTTCAGGAGGTTTCTTTGTAGGGTGGCCCGAGCAGTAGTGTCCTATCGGGATCATCACCAGTGATGGGATGATCACTTTGTAGACCCATTTTTGATATGACTTTTGATACTATTATTTTTTGCCGATCATAAGGTGTTTTTCTACCTATGATCGAGGACGATGTATATTTTGACACACTCTTATGCTATGCTATGCTATTACTATGGTTATCTCGCAAAACACGTTTATGAGATGTTTTTAAATTTACTGCTTGATTCAATGCAAATGTATATTTAACATTCGAGAAGAAATTGCATATGCTAATGTATTTAAATATCTTGGAATGTGTTGATATGCTATGTGTTCAAATTCTCATTCCAAGAGACGGACTCTAAAAAATAATCATAATAATACTGGATTTCTAATGGCATAAATGCGATTAAGCTGTAATACAACGAGTTCCGAATCTAAATTAACAATCAAACTTTGAATCCCAAATGAGATGGATTCAGATAATAATTCAATCACTGCACTGTATTCTACAATGTTGTTTGTTGTTTGACTGAGGCTTACCCTGTGCATAGATACTAACTTGTCAGAGGGTGAATAGATAACCCAAGCTGTGGAAGAGATGTTCTGTGTACTACGACAAGCGCCATCAGCGAAACCAATGTATGTTTGGAGAGGCCTCGACATCTGCAATATCAAGAGTAAAATCAAGATAAGCAGGAATAATAATGAAAAACACTCACTAAAGTAAAGCACGCAATCTTAATGTAAGAACACACCAACGCAGAAAAAACCAATCTAATGAAATCTCCACGCTATCCATTTAAGCATAATATCGCTTTAGATAAAGCCCATTCGTAGGTTTACCTAAAGAGACACCGTCAAAATCTTCCAGCTCATAGGCCCCTTTTGCCAGCTTCCGCTTGACAATATACAGACCATGCCACATGGGTAAAAATTTTCCAGCCCCTAGCTTATCATTTGCTTGATCATAAAGTAAAACTAGGCCGCCTTTCGAAAAATTGCGGGGTGTAACATTTCAATCATACTGAGCTTTGATGCGTTTGGCATGAGTTTCGACAGCTAATGAAGCATTGCGTCGATTCTCATCTAATTGAGCTAAGTATAATAAACGTTTTTCCTCTTCAGAAGTGGCTGGTAATAATTGCATAACAATTTGTAATGACGGGATTTCGCATTCAATGGGAAATAATGCCTCTAAACCGTAAACCAGTTGAAAGGGAGTAAAACCTGTTGATGTTTTGACTGAGGTTCGGTATGCCCAAAGTGCTAAAAATAACATTTTGTGCCAATTCAATCAATGAATCCCAATGATTCGTCAGATCATGGTGATTAGAACTTTGTTGACTGCTTCAACCAGACCATTTGCCTGTGGGTAATATGGAGTGGAAATATCGTGACATAGGCCAAGCTGATCTGTAAGTTCGGTCATCATGATGTTTCGAAAATGACTCCCATGGCCAGTGATAATCGCTTGGGGAACACCAAACCTAGCAATTATATGATTGAAAATGAAAATTGCAGCAGTTTTTCCATGTGCCGAAAATGTAGGCATCGCCTCGGCCCACTTGGTAAAATAATCTACCGCAAGGATGATATACGCACGCCCCCCAGTTGAGTGAGGGTTACATGTAATAAAATCGATACCCCATTTTGCGAAAGGACCAACGACAATGATAGGGTGGAGAGGAGCAGGAGGAGCGTGCATCTTTCGATCAAAAATTTGGCAGCTGTGACATTTTTGGACAACAGTAATACAATCTTTAAACAAGGACGTCCATAAATAGCCAGCACGCAAAATCTTTTGGGCTGTGGCATACCCAGACATATGATCGCCACACGCTCTAGAGTGGCAATCATTAAGAACCTTCTCAGCCTCATCATGAGTAAGGCAACAACGGAAGATGAAATCCGCCCTACGACGATAAAGTGTATCTCCAATAATAGTATAAGGTTGGGATTGGAATCGTATTTTCCAGCGTTGAGACCATGAAGTATTGAGCCAAAAAGATTGGGTTTGGAGATAGACAATGATATCTCCGTACCACGGATCAACGGTGCTGATAAGGAACAAGGATTCATCCGCAAGGGATTCTTCTACCACATGTTCGGTATCGGCACAAGGGAAATCACACATTAGTTCTGCAAAAGCCAAAGACTTCTTTGACTTGGCCTTCTCAAATTCCAAGTCAAATTCCTGCAGGATGACAATCCATTTGGAATACTTTCCCCCCAGCAATTGTTTAGTCAAAATGTATTGCATAGGGTTACAGTAAAAAATGACAGTGGTTTTGCGTAACAAAATGTAGTGACAAAAACGCTGAACAACTTGGACTGCAGCTAAGGCCAGTTTCTCCACATGTGAATATTTTAACTCAGTTGGATTTAGAGTCCGACTAAGATAATATATCACATGTTCACTTTCGAATTCATCCTGTTGAACTAAAACCATCCCAATTGTGGAATGGGAAGCAACGAGGTACAAGAAGTAGTCCTGGTTGTAGTTGGGAGGATGCAATAATGGCGCATGGTTCAACGCATGTTTTGAGCATCAAATGATTTGGCAGCTATCTCATCCCAAAAGAATGGAGTATTTTGCTTCAACAACCGGGTGAAACCTTTTGTAATCTTGGCGTAGTTAGGAATGAAACGACGTAAAAAGTTTGTTTTCCCTTGCAAACTCTGGAGTAGGCAAAGAGTTGAAGGAGGTGGTAACTTGACAATGGCTTTGACCTTCGAAGGATCGACGCGAATGCTAGCTTTCGATACAACAAATCCCAGTAATCGACCCGTTTCGATACAGAAAACACACTTGTGCGGACTAAGCCTAATCCGATAATGCCTACATCTCATGAAGATAGCTCATAAGTGAGTGAGATGATCGGCTCTTCGCAATGAATGAGCCGGTAGATCATCGAGATAGGGCTGCACAATGTTCTTGATGTCATGAAATGCGTAAGACATTGCCCTTTGAAAAGTTGCCCTGGCGTTCGTCAGTCCGAAAGGTAATTTGCAATAAGCAAAGGTCCCCCATGGGCAGATGAAAGCCATTTTTGGTTGATCTATAGGTAGAATGTTAATTTGATTATAACCGGAAAAACCATCCATAAAGGAGAATATTTCACTGCCGGCACAATCATCGATAATTTGACCGATATAGGGTGTGGGATAATTATCCTTGGGACAAGCACGATTAATATCCTTATAGTCGATGCATATTCTTATTGTCCCTTGTTTTTATTAACTAGAACAATATTCGATACCCAATCCATTAAAGGAATTGGATAAATGAAACCTGCTTTAAGTAATTTCTCAACTTCAGTTTTAATGGCAGCAGCTTTTTGTGGGTGTATTTGACGTAACCATTTCCAGACGAGTTTAGCATCCGGCTAGGTTTTGATTTCATGAACAACGATTGAAGGATCGATTCCTGGCATTTCCTCATAGGACCAGGCAAACACGTCGCAAAATTCTTGAAATAGGGCTTTATATGTGTTGACTTCAGTGTCTGTACATGAAGCACCTATGTGAATGTTTTCAACAATCCCAGGTTTGACTGAAATGTCGATAGGAACCGTGCGAGAAATATTGGCTAAATTTTGTTCAGAATTAGGATGTTTCAATGGATTCTGCAGTTCTTTGACATATTCAGCAATGAAAATGGATGAAAAGTCATTTTCAAAATGATCAATCTCGGGTAAAAATGAAGACCTACGATGAAGATCTTCCCATGGTAAGGCATCAACGGACAACAATTGTTGAATTTGTTCATCAGTGTGAACGATTTCTGAAAAAGTTGTTGACTCCGAGGTTGAAATTGAAAGTGATTTCCCATTGATATCATTCACTAGATCAAGGTTGGTTGAATTTGAGTCGGAAAATGACTGTACTGCCTGATAACCAACTTCAAAGGGACTCAAAGGCATAGCATCGCCAAGAGAGTCCACCTCAGATTCGAATGGAATGACCCAAGGGTCGTCAAGAACAATGGATTCTAATAAAATCATATGAATGGTTGCGAAAGGAGACTGTACGTTGGGAGGAGGAAAGGAAAAAGTTCTGAGTAAACCCGAATCTTTAACTAACCCTACTCCAACATCCTTATAAGGGATAGCGGTTTTTCCAACATGTTGAATACTCTCAGCAGAGGATGGGTCGGACGAGAAATAAGTTAACTGGTCTATTGTTACAATCTTTCCGTTATGTGGGAACTTAATAAGCCGAAAGACTAAGGAAACAACAGCAGTCATGGCGTAAGACCAGCTATGACCCAAAAGAAGGTTGTAATCTAGAGGGGCATCAACCACCTCCACATCTAGATTAACAGTTTTTCCTTCATGTGGAATACTCTCAGCAGAGGATGGGTTAGATGAGAAATAAGTTAACTGATCTATTGTTACAATCTTTCTGTTATGTGGGAACTTAATAAGCTGAAAGACTGAGGAAACAACAATAGTCATGGCATAAGACTAGTTACAACCCAAAAGAAGGTTGTAATCTAGAGGGGCATCAACCACCTCCACATCTAGATTAATGGTTTTTCCTTCAACCACTATAGGCAAATCCTATAGAATGCCATAAGGATGAAACCCTCAGCCATCAAAGGCATTTAGAATTGTCGGGGATTGATTAAGCGTAGGAGAACCAATGGTTTTCCAACATTGTATCGACATAATACACGTGGAAGCTCCCTCATCAATCACAGTCCTAAAACCAGGTTTGTTTTTTACTAACACTGGAATCTGGAAAGCCATTTGATGAGGAAGGTGGTGTGTACTATTTTCTAAATCGAAGATCAACAACTCCTATAGCCGACAATAGCATTTTCCGCTATGCTAGACATGATTGCAGTACTTCCAAAGCCGACATTGCTGAAGGTGAAACAACTAAATCTTCAACAATGTTATAATTCTAAGCAGCTCTCACATGAGGATTGAACGTTGACTTTCGAAGTATACCCTCAGCGGGCGGTTTGATTACTAAGTCGGGATTAGGTTTCTTGATCTGTAGTGGATCGGAATCAGACGAAGCTGAGGTTGATGGATTGGAATTGGAAGATTCGGCTTTCTTTCCACCAAAAGGACTTTTACTCCCGTAATCTTGCGATCGTGTCGCAATCCTTACATGTGACATCATCATTATGGGTTCTTCCAAGGCATTAGAGGAAGAGCCTATCAATTTACTATCTTGATTTGGAAAAGGATCCTTCAAAATAGCGGGTGTTTGCAAACCTTTGACGATCTTCGCAACCTCGGCACGATGCTGGCAATCCCTTGTAAAGTGCTCCTCATTGCAGATGAGACAAGGATATCAAGGTTTTCATTTCTCGTCAGTAGATTCAGGTTTATGAGATTTCTCCTTTGAGTTCTGCTTGTTCTTCTTCTTACCTTTCTTTTTGCCATTGGATTTTGATTTGGTCATGGATGATTCCACGACATGAACATCGACAGAAATTTCAGGTGAAGACTCTGCTTTAGGGGAATCTAGTAAAGTTATTATGGGAGAAGAATTCTTGGAGGATTTCTTCTTACTTTTGGTATTAACAGTACCAATCATACCATCAGCGGCATGAGACGCTGAGGGAGGTGCAGCAATTTGATTTTGTTTCGGAAGGTCGGGGATTTTCTCATGCAACGTACCTGACTGAGTATAAACTAAGTCAAGGTACTGAGCTTGAGTAATTACTTTCTCTTCTGTAACTACTCTTGCCTTAGTGACATCTTCAGTTATCTTGGGTAATAATGATTTCACAAACCATTCTGCCAAAATTTTGTCTGGAATAAAAACTTTCACTAAATGACGTTGACGCCGCCATTCATGAATATGATTTGAAATACAAGTAGATGTTGACTGTTTTAACGAAGTTAATAATTCCGTACCATTGTCATATCAGACTGGCAGCTGAAAATGCATAAGGAAGGAAGTAGCTAATTGACTAAAATTATAAAAGGAGCCTTGTGGCAACTCAATGTACCACTTGGCTGCGAGGCCAATCAAAGTGCGTTGAAAAAGACGAAGATAAATGGAATCATCTATAATGGAATTTGATGCACACCAGAGATGGTAAGTCATCACATGATTAGACGAATCTTCTCCTGGCTTCCCCTCAAACTTAGGTATATCACTAGGCAACTTATTCAACATTGGTAGCCAAAACAAAAGATAATTTATTGGATCGTTCATAAGGCGTGACAAATTAGGAAAATCTAAAGTTGCTAAATGGTAACTAACGATTTGGATCCCGAAAACTTGGGGTTATAAGAGCAGCCCCAGGAGGAGGATATCCAGGATAGCTTGGTATCGGATTTGCATTTGGGATATTGTATCCTCCTGGAAAACCAACATTAACTGGACCGTACTAGGGTTGTTGAGGTTGTTGATATGTATACCCAGGGTATGGTTGATACTAATAAGCCGGGTTCTGCACAACGGGCCCGTATTGATACTGCCCCTGGTACGGTTGATAAGTAAATTGTGGTTGACTTGTAACAACCATACTAGGCCCAGGTTGTCCTACAGGCATAGAAACCAGAGTCTGGATGGTAGGTCCAGATTGGGGTAAAGAGGCCTGAGGAGTTGATACAGGAGCAGCAGAAACTGGAGCCGCTAATACTCCAGAAATAGGTGGGGTGGATTGAACAGAAGTCGCAGTAGTTGCAGCAGAGGTTTGGGACGGAGTTCGAGGCAAACTAGGCCCAGGTTGTGGAACTGCCCCAGGTGTAGCAGCTTGAGTAGTAGGCTGGACAGGCTGCTGGGGTGAACCAGAAACAAAAGATTGTCCAAATTGAGTTGACAACTATGCACTGGGTTGCGGAGTCTGTGGATCCCACACCACGTTCATTCCGGGGTATGGACCCATAACAGTTTGAACATATTGACGACCAAAACTAGGTTGAGTGTAAGATTGATAATTATATGGTACATTTCCGGGTCCTTGAACAAATGATTGACCTGAAGGTGGTTGAAAACCTTGAGATTGATATTGACCTTGAGGTTGATACTGACCTTGGGGTTGGTACTGACCTTGGGGTTGGTACTGACCTTGCGGTTGGTACTGACCTTGAGGCTGGTATTGACCTTGAGGTGTATATTGATATTGGGGTTGGCCTTGAGGTACATATTGATACTGGGTTTGACCTTGAGGAACATACTGTCCCGAAGGAACATACTGTCCTTGAGGTTGCCCCCCAGGTGGTAATGGACTGCCTTGGGGTTGCCCCCTAGGTGGTATTGGAGTACCTTGCGGCTGCCCCCAGACGGTATTGAACTACCTTGAGGTTGCAGATTAGGAGTAGTACCAGACATCATAAGAATTTCTTCAACACTTAACGGCTTAGTTCTGTTATGACTAGGAGATACAGTATAATCGATGGGTCAAGGAGAAGCTCCTGAAAACATACCAGATACAGACTAATACCCAGGAGGAACAAAAGGACCGCCATGTAAAAAGTTTCTAGCGTCTGAGTAAACAAGGATGACTGTCTCGACATATTCAAGCGAGGATAATAACCTCTGGGTGTTGGATGAAAAGGAAATCAAGGTGGTGAAGACGCGAGACCTCGATTTTCTAAGAAATTGGTCAACGAAATATACCAAGCGTCACCTCTAATGGGACTGAAGAAAATAGATTCACGCTCCCTAAGTTCAATAGTCAGTTGGTTTTTAGGGATGCTTATGCCTTCGTCCGGACTTGAACCTATAATTTATTCAATGGAAATGAGTCCAGAAGGAAGATCTTCGGTGATAATATTTTCTACTCTAGGTGAACTAGGTCCACTAGAAATAGGAGAAGCAAATCCTGAAGATGGAGTAGCATTAATTTCAGTTTCAGGCTCAGAGATTTCAGGTTCTTCGGCTATTGAACTAGTAGGAGTGATACTACCAGTAACCTTAGAAAATGAAATTGGTTCAGAAATATGTTCTGTTGCTTGCACTATATAATCAGGATGTACAATCAACGAAGACTCTCCGGCCTCTGGTGATCCAACCCTACTCTCACTAGGTGTGACAAGGGCTCGCAGCCCTTCCAGCTGACTTGGTGTAAATTCAGGAGGCTTCCCCCGAAGTTGACGAGATTGTCTTGGTAATTCATCCACGACTAATCTAATTACTTCACATGAAAACAAAGAAAAATATCAAGAAAAACACCTAAAGTCTCTAAAGAACCAAACAATTTGAAGCACACACCTAACAAATCTAGGAGATCAAACCACACACAAACAATATCTTTCTGGTTTGAAAACACTAGTTGGTGATGAAATCCAACGTCGCAGAGTCCAATACAGAAATGGCAGTTGGAACAGTTACCCCGACAACCTACTTAATGAAATAGACTAGCACAAGTTTCTCCACTATAACCATCTCGAGTGAAGATAACCCCCCAGAGAGTCCAAGTGAGTCTAGTCGACGTCTGCTCCAGGTACAGTGGGATATTCCTCCACCATCACCTAGGAAAGAATCCTAAAGATTATGGTCACTAAGGTCACCAGCAAAAACAAATATACCTGGGGGAACGGTCTATGATCCGATACGCACGCAAGGGCAGAGTAACAAGCTCGATCCCCTTGAAGGCTCCTTGACATAATCCAAGGTTTATCAACAAGTGACCCCAAGCTCCTCGACAATGGTTAATCTGAGGTTTACCATTTGTAATATGTGAATATCTTCTATCGTTCCCAATGAGGAAGGATTGATTCCCACACTGGTTCGGATATGATCTCGTGCTTCTCCTTTAAGAGGAGCT
>APFE030718916.1:80411-144293 GCA_000404065.3 Pinus taeda | reverse complement strand
ACTAGCCCTTTGAATTCCTTCAAAATAAATTTTCAAACCAATCTTAAGCAAAAATTTAAAAGAATCTACACACCTTTTTTTTTCTTTGTAGGAGCTTGATATTGCCTCTGATGTATCTCTGTAATTTCAGAACATACAGTTCTAAAATTGTGACCTATGGTAGCCCTCTATGTCCTATTTCCAATGCCACCAGTCTGATCCAAATTGGATTCTCCAAGGAAGAGTTATGCGAAATCTCCCACAGTGACTTGATTATAGACTAGTTCAGTAGGGTGAACTTGTACAATGTGCCACGAGTCACTGTTTTGACCTTTAGATTTGAAAAATATATAGAAGAAACTACAGTCCATCCTCTTTCTGTACCCTCTTACGAAATTTCAATCCAATGCTCAGAGACAAAGTTATGACGATTTTCCCCATGTCACCTTTTTGGAATGTAATTTAGGACTCTGCAAAAAGACCAACTTCCTTAGATCATATCTCCACAAATATAGTGCAAAAAGCTTTGAAATTCAGACCCGAGATTTAGCGCGATGTCTTCTCAAATGGGATTTTGTTTCAACTTCTGAAACTTCGCAGAAAAAAAATTATAGCGAAAATTCCACGATGACCTGTTTGGAGCAGCGAAACCCTAGAACCCAAAGCTCTGATACCAAATGTTATGAAACCAGCTCAAGAAAAGATAGAAAAGATAGATCAACGCCTTAAATTCAGCCTCTTCGAGGGGGCAACCTCCTTTACATTACATAAATGAACAATTCTTGGATGATACAAATGACAAAACCTCCTTTCTATATAAGAGTCTAAGGAGTCACAATATAACCCAGTCGACCTAACAATAATAATATAAAGCCACAAAAATAACAATAGATGGATTCTATGGGGCACAATAATAACAATATGGGGATAATAGGGGCACAACAATATTAATAAGGGGTATAACTACAATAGTAATGGGGTAATCAATAGTATTATAGGGACCCAACATTGTCACTATTATTTTAACGAGTTTAATGACAAGGATAACTCGGTCCTTTTCATATTTAAAGAGTTTGAAAAGGGATGAAAAGGAAACTCCTACAGTCCTTTTCGTAGCATAATCCCTTAAGTCTGAAAAAGTATAAAATAATACGAAAGCGATGAATTTTCGATCGCTTTAGCAAGCCAAAAAGGACAAGTGCTCAATCTTTTTGTGGGATGATCCCTTAGGTCCAAAAATATTAAAATGTAGAGGAGGGATGGCATTTCCCCTTAATTTAACGAGCTGGAAAAGCTAGTAGTTCGGCAATATTTTCATATTTTAACGAGTCTAAAAGGATCTTAAAAGAGACGCGTTTTTGAGGAACGATTGATGTTTCTGGGTAGCAACTAGTTCCAGGTAAGTTTAGAACTTCTCAAACATGGCAGTGTAATGAGGGTGGTTAACAAAATCACTTGTCACAGTTGTTCCTGAAAAGGGTAAACAATCAAGTGGAAGCATATGATCAACCAAAATAATGGAGGTGAAGGTAAGAACATAACCAAGGCTTAAAAGGCTGATAGCAATGCAATCATAGAGGTCGTTTACTAAAGGCGGGTTTATTTTTTAATGAGCTTGAACCTTGCGTTAACATATACTCAGTGGCGGATTTATTTTTTAACAAGCTTGAACCTTGCGGAAACATTGCTCATACCAGTAGTCCAAAGATGTCTCTCATTGGTAGGTTCCTTTTTTAGAGAGCTTGCACCATTCGAAACTTTGCTCATTAACTTTTTATGCAGGTTAGAAACAACCAAACTACAGAGCTAACTACACTAAAAGCTAAGGAACTATTGAGATTAGGTAGGATGGTTTTGTCTTTTGACACAACCCTTCCTTTGGTCCTACCTAGTGCACAGAATTTTCTGGACCAGCTGCCTAACCTAAGGAGTTTACACTAAAAAGCTAAAAAGCTAAAAAATGAAATTGGTTGCTTTTCACTTACATAAAAAAGGTTTGCATGCCCCCAGGTATTGAGAAAAGGAGAGTTTCTAGGTCACTGTATGGAAGTCCCTACATTCAGGTAGGATTGTTTTTGTCAGTGGTTAGACAAAAAACACTTCCTTCGCTCTGCCCAATGAAATAGATAAAGGTGAATGGTGTGAGCTTCCAATCACATTAGTTACGAGGAATTAACTGTTTCAAACCGATCCCATAACCTACACAGAAATGGTATTTCATCCCAATCATATAACCTACAAGGAAATCTATCTTTTCAGCTAGGTTTGCCTACTGAAACAGACTAGGGTGCATGCCCCCTAAGCTTTGTTGCATTCACTAGACTACTCACAGTAATTAGGTGGATGAATTGAAGTTTGAAGAGACATTCTTGATGCAAACAGATCATTTAGGGATGATGTTTGACTCGTAGTTGCGTTTGAACTGGGAAATGAAAGTTGGTCGATAAGTTGCACCACTTTGCCTTCAGGTGGGAAACACATCACTCGAAAGAGTGTGGAAACAATAGCTTCCATGCTATAAACATAGTCACTCCCAAGGAGTAGATTGTAATCTAATGGCCCTTGGAGTACCATCATGTTCAAGTGAATGGTTTTCCTTTTCAAAGTTATAGGCAACTTCGAAAGGATCCCTAACGGTCGATTGGTTCCTTTGTTGAATCCTAAAAAATTTTGATTCTCAACTAGAAACGATGGTGAACCAAGCACTTTCCAAGTAGTTGAGGAAAGGATACTCACTGAAGCCCCTTCATGTATGATAGTGCCAGACACGATCATTTTGTAAAATTGTACTATGATTAAGAATGGTACATTAGATGGAAGGCGGGGTCCTGCTAGTGTTAAGAAGATAAATCATTCTTGCGGACAAGACCGATCTCCCCAGTATCAATTGATATCTAGCAACAAGCAAGAAAAGCAAATATACTTTTCTCTAAACATATTTCGATTCATTAATAAAAACTAAGAGGTGTTTTAGACCCTACCTCAAGTCCAATGCTAGTTTGTGGCAGTGTTGCTCCAACAGCTTCAAAGAGTATCCTTTTAATAACTTGCAAACATAAACAAGAACACATCAAAGAACACCTGCATAGCTAATATAATAAATCATGTTCATCATAGTGATCAAGGATTCTATGAAATAAACCATTAAACACAGCTTATTGAGAAAAATAAACTTGATTGTATTAACTTTGAGAAAGAAGAACTTTACAACCTTGGTGCCTTGATGTTGTACAAGCTCTTCCCAGGGTCTAAGCAGGAATCTCCTCTACTTTGACAAGCCTCACTCTCTTCCAAATGAGAACAAAAGGTATGTGATATTTCCTCTCAAAAGCTCAATAAGGAAGACTAAGTTCCAGCAGCATTTACCCTCAAAAATATCAGCTTTCAACCTCCCCAGTAACCAACCCAAAGCTTCATTTTATAATGCAAGGGAAGGAGGTTACAGGTCCACCATTGAAGGGATAGAGTCCTTCTTCAAGGGGATAAGCTCCTCACATCAAGGGGTTAGCTCCTTAAGGAATGGGATGCATGCACCCTCAAGGAGTGAACTTGCCAGCGCAAGATTCCCTCTAGAAGCTTCCAAAATTGACTCAAAGTGAGTTTTTAAGAATAAACTTGTGCCTTTTTAACTTTTACAGGGTTTCCACCCATACATGCACATACAGAGCAACCAGGTGCGTAGGGAACATGACCAGTGGGTGCGGCACCGCAAGTAAGGCTAAGAGAAAGTGCGAAACCAGAGTTTTAGAGCTTTTTAAGGACTTTCTCTCATTTTCAAGCTTGATATGTAGAGCTGAGGTTTAAGACTTGCAAAGGAGGTGTGTATGAGTGGTGATAGACTCATATTGATTACAGAAAGTCATGGTGACAATTTTTCGTGTAACAGATTGCCCCCTAAAGTGCGAAGTTTGTAATAGATGAGGATGGTTTTATCATCTATGAAGAGTGAAGTGCTTTATCATTTCAAGGATCTTCCTGTGGATACCCCGGCCAGAACCTGTAAAAACATTCAATGCAATATATATATATATATTATATATATATATATATATATATATATATATATATATATATGATCATATCATCGTTGAGGTAGGCATTCCCATACTCAGATCAAAACTAACTAGAACTATCTAAACTGCTCTGATACAGGAATGATTTTGTAATACATCACGAGTATAGACATATGTAGACACAGTATGGATGCAACCATATGTTTATGAATAGTCCAATGTATAATTAATAACAAAATTCCTCGCAGTGTGGATGGTGGAAACTAGATCCAGGGTCTTCATTTCTGCTTCCCGAACTAGTACGATCCTATCCATGTGAATGAATGTGTTGAAGTCGAACATGGTAGAAACTACTTGATTACCGGTCAATGATGTAAACCATTAAAAAGTGTGAGAGGAACCACCAGTAATGTCAATGGCCCTCAAAGTACTCAGTACAATCCATGACATGTGAATGAATGAATCGATGTCGAACACGTCACAGAATCCTTTGATCGAAGGTCAATGATGCAACCTATCGTCAAAGGAGAGAAACCTGCCATTGATGCCTGCAGATTCCAAGGTATTGATGATTTCTAGATCATCTTTCTAGATAATGAGTTGGAGTCGATAGAAAGCGATCCGTTGTAGGCAAGCCCACAACACGAAATCATAGATCAACTTTTGAAGAAATGTATTTGGCAAGGACTAACTCAGGGATGATCAAGATGGATGACAGATATTTCGCAAATGAATGGTTGATTTGAACTGACCTCTTGAACACATAACGACTCTACAGATGGTTTGGTTACAATTGACCAAAAGCTAATACCCAGAAACCGACTGAAGACATTCAATATGGTTTGATTAACTATTAGGTAAATGATTTCCCAACCCAGGTGAATGAAAAGTGTTGTGTTCAAGAGTGGTTGACTGCTTTTCAAAAGACAAAGTATAACAATCAGGTTCATTTTTCTCTCTTTTCCCCCACCATTTCTGGCAAGTACCTCTTTATTTTTGACAAGCTTGAGGAGGATAACATTTGCTTGGTTATAAGCTCATCCTTCGGATGAGTCCAACTTAGTTTAAGATTCGAACCCTAAGAAGGAGTGGTATGTTCCTGTTTGTAATTGAACAGGTCCTTTACTGTTAAATTTTAACGAGTCCAGTTATAGGAGAACTCAGCGTTTTCAATTTAGGGAGTTAGAGAAAAACTAAGAAAACTCCAGGTTGTCCTTTTTTCATAATTTTGGTCCCCAGCACGAAAAAGTATAAATTATTACTTGAAGAACCGCTTGACCATTAATACAAGGAGTTGTTTTTTCATAATTAGTGCCTTCAATCTAAAAGTAAAAACGATCAAAACACGTCGTTTTACCAATATTGAACTTGAAACGCAAAAGTCTGGCAATCTTTTCATGTTTATACAGTCAGAAAAGAGTTGTAAGTGGACCGTCTTTTTAATTCCATTTTAACGAGTCTAAAAAGAAAAACTCGGCAATCTTTTCATACTTTACGAGTCAGAAAAGAGCTTAAAGAGGACTCCTATGTTTTTTGTTGAAAATGACCAATTCTCCCCGAACACCCAATATTCTGCACAAAAACTGCAAACATTACTCATATCTATTTAAAAATTAATAAAAATGTACTAAAAATTACCTTTCCAAAGTGAAAAATAAATAAATTAAAATTTCATTTATTCAAAAAATCTTATAAAAAGAGCTTTTACAAGTTCATTTTCACCGTTTGGCTTTGGGGTAAAAAGTAAGAGCTTTTGGTAAGAAAAATTCCTGTGAAGATTGCAGAAAATCCGACCGCTGGAATCGAGAACCATCCTCTCTAGGTAATCCACATCATCCCTGACTTGTATTTCATCCGTTTCATTTTCATTTTTAGGGATTTAAAATTCATTTTTTGAGGAAAATTATGGTTAAAAATTGCTTGCAGTGGTTGCGCAGGCGTAGCATGTATACCCTGCGAACCCCGACTTTTTCGTACAAACGAAACAGTCGGGGTCCCGCACCTGCCCTTAAGGACGAGTGTGAACCTATACACTGTCCCTAACATAGTGGATGTGGACCCCGCGAAATGCGTTTTGAAACCCTATAATTTCTCATTACTGCCCAAATATTTTGAAATCACAAAATTCTGAACCACCTATTTTGCAATGCAAATAGACAATATGCTTATCTGGCGGGAAAGAGAACACGAAGATGTGGATCAAGCCGCATTACTCCATCCACCTTCAATATAGACTTTAAGAGCATGTAGACTACTGAAATTTTGGGCCATACCTGGAATGAGGGCACAGGTAGACTTTTTACAATGGCTGGTAGATAGGTGGAGCACGCAGGACTAGTGTTTCATTATTGGAGGACACCTGCTTGAAATCGAGCCAGAGGATATTTATTTTCTTACTGGTTTGCTAAAGAAAGGCGAAGGATTATCTCTATTTAGATCTAGGCTAGGTGGCCAGTCTGTCACTAGTCTCCGGCTAGAGTTTTGAAATGTCCAAACTGCGGACAAACGGATAGATGTTAAGACCATCACCCGTCCTAAACTTAAAGTGATCGCATTTACTGTCACCAGACTATGCAGAAGTGCAACATTGCATTTAGCTACCGGTTCCCAGATGCGCATGGCAGTAGACTGCTTCCAAGGCACCATCTTCAACTAGTGCGATGTTGTGTTGGCCAATGTGAAAGGCCAACTGGCTAGGGCAAAGAATGGACAACTAAAGAACTTTGGATATGGTTACTTAGTTGCGAGCTTTTCCCTAGAGAGGGTACCTATGTTGGTTCCACAACAACTTACCATTGAGGCTGGACTTCCCCGAGCTCCCAGGATATGCGCTGGGTTGCAGTCATGGCCCTCCATCTTGAGGAGGGCACCGAGGTTGTTCGATTCTCACCTAAGTATTTTCGCTGGTTGGAAAACCAAATTTTCGTGATACAGGATTTTCCATATGCTGGGATGGATTATCGTGGTGATCCAAACATGGTTCTTCCACCGAGAGAGAAGTGGGATGATACAGGTAAAATTGTTTTCAACATTTTCTAAATTATATATTTTTTTTGTTTTTTAAATCATCCAAAAACTGATAGTAAAAAGTTTTAAATGCAGGTGTGGGTCCACGACGACCAGCCGCTCTCCCGCCCTATGAGATAAGACACCTAGCTGCTGTAGCACCAGCCCCATAAGACCAATCAGCAGAGACCTTGACCGAATTGGAGAGTCATCTAGAGCACTTAACAGTAGATATTCCAGAGACTAGCATAGATGATATTCCTCTTAGGCTTCAACCCTATGTGATTGGGGTCCCAGGACCTTTTAGGAGGTTCCTTTGTAGGGTAGCTTGAGCAGTGGTTTCTTATCGTGATCATCATCAGGGATAGGATGATCGTCATTGTAGACTTCATATGACATTTATATCTTTTTGTGTTATCATTTTTGCTGATCATAAGGTTTTTTTCAACCTATGATCGAAGACGATGTATATTTTGACACACTTCTATGCTATTACATATTGTTATTACTGGTTATCTTGTATAACATGTTTATGGGATGCTTTTAAATTTACTATCTTGACTATTGCAAATGTCTATTTATCATTTGAGAAGCAACTGCATCTCCTAATGTGTTTAAATATCTTTGAATATGTTGATATTCAATGTAGTCAAATTCACATTCCAAGAGACGAACTCTAAAAAATAATCTTAATAATACTGAATTTCTAATGGCATAAACCCTGTTAAGCTATAATACAACGAGTTCAGAATCTAACCTTACAATCAAACTCTGAATCCCAAATGAAATGGATTCAGATAATAACTCAATCACTGCACTATACTCTGCAATGTTATTCGTTGTTTGACCAAGGCTTACCCCATGCATAGATACTAACTCGTCAAAGGGTGAATAAATAACCCAAGCTACGGAAGAAATATTCCATGTACTACGACAGGCACCATCAGCAAAACCAATGTATGTTTGAGAAGATGCTGACATCTGCAATATCAAGAGTAAAACCAAGATAAGCAGGAATAATGACAAAACACACTCTAAAACTAGGTACGCTTTCTCATCTAAAACACAACAACCAGAAACAAAACTATTCTAACTAGAATCTCCACACCAAACTTTAAGCATAATATATTTTCAGGTAAAGCCCATTTCTAGGTTTACCTAAAGAGACACCATCAAAATATACTAATTGATAGGCCCCTTTAGCCATCTTTCGCTTAACAACAAAACGACCATGCCACATGGGTATGAATTTTCCAACCCCTAGCTTATCGTTAGCTTGATCGTATAATAAAACTAGGTCCCCTTCCGAACAATTACGAGGTGTAGCATTTCGATCATACTGAGCTTTTATCCGTTTTACGTGAGTCTCGATTGCTAAAGCAGCATCACGTCGATTCTCATCTAATTGAGGTAAGTGCAACAAATGTTTTTCCTCTTTGGAAGTGGTTGGAAGTAATTCTATGGCTATTTGCAATGACGGAATTTCGCATTCAATGGGTAACACAGCTTCCAACCCGTAAACGAGTTGAAAAGGAGTGAACCTTGTTGATGTTTTGATTGAGGTTCAGTATGCCCAAAGTGCTAAAAATAACATGTTATGCCAGTTCGACCGATGAATACCAATGATTCGTCGGATCATGGTGACTAGAACTTTGTTGATTGCCTCAACCAGACCATTAGTCTGTGGGTAATATGGAGTAGAGATATCGTGATGCAGGCCAAGTTGATTTGCTAGCTCTTTCATCATGGTGTTTCAGATATGGCTCCCATGATCAGTGATAATCACTTGAGGAACACCGAACCTAGCAATTATATGATTGAAAACGAAAATAGCAGCAGTTTTACCGTCTGCCGAAAATGTAAGCATCGCCTCGGCCCACTTGGTAAAATAATCTACCGCAAGGATGATATACGCATGCCCCCCGGCCGAGTGAGGGTTACATGTAATAAAATCGATACCCCCATTTTGCAAAAGGACCAACGACAATTATAGGGTGGAGAGGAGCAGGTGGAGCACGCATATTTCGATCAAAAATTTGGCAATTGTGGCATTTCTGGACTGCATTGATACAATCTTTAAATAAGGATAGCCAGAAATAACCAGCACACAATATCTTTTGGGCGGTGGAATACCCAGACATATGAATGCCACATGCTCCAGAGTGACAGTCATTCAGAACCTTTTCAGCTTCCTCATGAGTTAAACAATGACAAAAAACATAATCCACCCCACAACGATAGAGTGTATCTCCAATAATTTTGTATGGTTGGGATTGGAAATGGATTTTCTTTTGTTGAGATCATGAAATTTCAGGCCGAAAAGATTGGGTTTGGAGATAGACAATTATATCCCCATACCATGGATCAAGAGTACTAATAAGAAACAAAGATTCATCCGCAAGGGATTCTTCTGCCACTGTTTCGGTATCAGTACGAGGGAAGTCACACATCAACTCCGCGAAAACCAAAGACTTCTTTGACTTGGATTTTTCAAATTCCAGGTCAAATTCCTGCAGGATAACAATCCATTTGGAATACTTGCCCCCTAGCAATTGTTTAGTCAAAATATACGTCATAGGGTTACAGTCAGAAAGTAATGCGGTTTTGCGTAGTAGAATGTAATGATGAAAACGTTGGACAGCTTGAACAGCTGCCAGAGCCAATTTCTCCACATGCAAATACTTAAACTCAATCAGATTCAAAGTTTGACTAAGATAGTAAATCACATGTTTAGCATTGAATTCATCTTCCTGAACTAAAACCATTCCAATGGTGGAATGAGAAGCGGCGAGGTACAAAAAGTAATCCTGGTTGTAGCTGGGAGGATGCAATAACGGTGCATGGGTCAATGCGTGTTTAAGTGCATCAAAATATTTCTGAGCTATCTCATCCCAAAATAATGGTGTTTTGTTTCAACAACCTGGTAAAACCTTTCATTATCTCGGCGTAGTGAGGAATCAATCGACGTAAAAAGTTTGCTTTCCCTTGCAAACTTTGGAGTTGCCAAAGAGTCGAAGGTGGAGGTAATTTAACAATGGCATCAACCTTCGAGGGATCGACACAAATGCTGGCTTTTGAAACAATAAATCCCAGTAAGCGACCTATTTCTATACAGAAAACACATTTGTGTGGATTCAACCTTATTCGATAATGCCTACATCTCATAAAGATGGCTCATAAATGAGTGAGATGATTGGCTCTACGTAATGAATGAGCAGGTAAATCATCAAGATAAGGCTACACAATGTGCTTGATGTCGTGAAATGCGTAAGACATAGCCCTTTGAAAAGTTGCTCCGACGTTCTTCAACCCAAAAGGTAATTTGCAATAAGCAAAGGTCCCCCATGGACAAATGAAAGCCATTTTTGGTTGATCAGCAGGGAGTATGTTAATTTGATTGTAACCAGAAAATCCATCCATAAAGGAGAACATTTCAGTGCCGGCACAATCATCAATTATTTGATCGATATAGGGAGTTGGATAATTGTCCTTTGGACAAGCCCGATTAATATCCCTATAATCAATACATATTCTTATCGTTCCTTGCTTTTTGTTAACAGGAACAATATTCGATACCCAATCCGTTAAAGGGATCGGATATATAAAACCTGCTTTAAGTAATTCTCAACTTCAACTTTAATAGCAGCAGCTTTTCTTGGGTGTATTTGACACAAACGTTGTCGGACGGGTTTAGCATCCAAGTAAGTTTTGATTTCATGGAAAACAATTGATGGATCGATTCCTAGCATTTCTTCGTATGACCAGGCAAACATGTCGTGGAATTCTTGAAATAGGGCTTTATAAGTTTGGATTTCCTTGTTCGTACAAGAAGCATCTATATAAATGTTTTCAATAACTCTAGGCTTCACTTAAATGTCAATAGGAATGGTTCGAGAAATGTTTCCCAAATTCAACTCAGAATCAGAATGTTTCAATGGATTTTTTGGTTCCTTGACATAATCAGTGGTAAAAATAGACGAGAAATCATTTTCAAAATGATCAAGCTCAACGAAGATCGATGATGAAGATCTTCCCATGGTAAATCATCAACAGATAAAATATCACGAATCTTCCATCAGTATGAACAGTTTCAGAAAAGGTTGTTGAATCTGAGGTTGAGATTGAAAGTGACTCTTCATTGACCACATTCATTGGATCAATTTCGGTTGAACGAGAGTCGAAAAATGACTGTACCGTCTAATATGCAATTTCAAATGGACTCAAGGGCATGGCATCACTAAATTAGTCCACCTCAGAATCGGAAGAAACAATCCAAGGATCATCAAGAACAATAGTGTCTGATGAAATCATATGAATGGTTGCAAAAGGAGGCGATACGTTCGGAGGAGGAAAGGAAAAAGTTCCTAGCAAACCAGAATCTTTGACTAATCCCACCCCAACATCCTTATAAGGGATAGTTGTTTTACTGACATGTTGAATACTCTCAGAAGAGGCTGGGTCGAATGAAAAGTAAGTCAATTGATCTATTTTAACAATCTTTCCATTATAAGGGAACTTTATGAGTCGAAAGACCAATGAAACAACGGTAGTCATCGCGTAAGACCAACTGTGACCCAAAAGAAGGTTGTAATATAGAGGGGCATCAACCACCTCCACATCTAGATTAACATTTTTTCCTTCTACCCCTATAGGTAAATCCTGCAGAATGCCATAAGGATGAAACCCTTGGCCATCAAAAGCCTTCAAAATCGTCAGGGATTGGTTAAGTGTCGGAGAACCAAGTGAGTTCCAACATGAAATCGACATAATACACGTTGAAGCTCCCTCATCAATCACAGTCCGAAAGCAAGGCCTGTTTTTGACTAACACTGGGATCTGGAAAGCCATTTGATGAAGTAAGCGAGGTGTACTATTTTCTAAATCGAAGATTATGAGGTTGGAATCCTGAACATCAACGACTCCTATAGCAGACAAAAGCAATTTACGTTGTGCTGGACATGATTTCAGCACTTCCAAAGCCGACATTGGTGAAAGAGATATAACTAAATCTTCAACAATGTTATAGTTCTGAGCAGCTCTCGCATGCGGATTGAAAGCTAACTTTCGAAGTATACCTTTAACAGGTGGTTTGATTACTAAATTTGGATTAGGTTTCTTGATCTGTAGCGGATCAGAACCAGGAGGAGTTGAAGTTGATGGGTTTGAACTAGAAGATTCTGGTTCCTTACCACCAACAGGATTCTTACTTCCATAATCTTGCGATCGCGTCACAATCCTGACATGGGACATCATCATAATTGGTTCTTCTTAAGAATTTGAGGAAGAACCTATCATATTACTATCTTGAGTGGGAAAAGGATCCTTCAAGACAGCAGGCGTTTGAGAACCTTTGACGATTTTTGAAACCTCAGCTTGATGTGGACAATCTCTTGTAAAGTGCTCCTCGTCACAGATGAGACAAGGATAGCGAGGTTTACATTTCTCGTTAGTAGATTCATTTTTTTCTGGTTTCTCTTTTGCATTTTGTTTATTTTTCTTCTTCCCTTTCTTTTTACCGTCGGATTTGGATTTGGCCATAGAAGATTCTACAACATGAATATCGGCAGGAACTTCAGCGGAAGCTTCTCCTATCGGGGAATCTGGTAAAGTTATAATAGGAGAAGAATTCTTTGCAGATTTATTCTTACTTTTGGTATTAACTGTACCAATCATACCATCAGCGGCATGAGACCCTGAAGGAGTTGCAGTTATTTGATTTTGCTTGGGAAGATCGGGGATTGTTTCATGTAAAGTACCCGACTGCGTGTAAACTAAGTCAAGGTACTGAGCTTGAGCAATTACTTGCTCCTTAGTAATGACTCCTGCCTTAGCTACATCTTCAGTGATTTTTGGTAATAAGGATTTAACAAACCATTTTTCCAAAATTTGATCCGGGATGTAAACTTTCACTAAACGTCGTCGACGTCGCCATTCATGAATATGGTCTGAAATATATGTAGACGTTGACTGTTTTAATGAAGTTAATAATTCTATGCCATTGTCATATCTGACAGGAAACTGAAAATGAGTTAAGAACGAAGTAGCTAACTGACTAAAACTATAAAAAGAGCTTCATGGCAACTCAATTATACCACTTAGCCGCGAGACCAATCAGAGTGCGTTGAAAAAGCTTTAAATGAATTGAATCATCTATAATGGAATTTGATGCACACCAGAGGTGATAGGTCATCACATGGTTTGACGGATCCTCTCCAGGTTTTCCTTCAAACTTGGGAATATCATTGGGCAACTTATTAGGCATTGGCGACCAGTACGGAAGATAATTAATTGGATCGTTCGTAAGGCGCGACAAGTAAGGTAAATACAAAGTTGCGATGAACAATAACTGACGGTTAGGATCTCGAAAACTTTGAGAAACAAGGCCAACTCCAGGATTAGGATACCCAAGATAACCTGGAATTGGATTCGCATTCGAAATATTATATCCTCCCAGAAAACCAGGATTAACTGGACCAAACTGGGGTGGTTGAGGTTAAGGTTGTTGATATGTATACCCAGGGTACGGTTGATACTAATAAACTGGGGTTTTCACAGTAGGACCATATTGATACTGTCCCTGGTACGGTTGATAAGTAAATTGAGGTTGACTTGTGACAACCGTACTTAGACCAGGTTGTCCTACAGGAATCTGAACCGAAGTCTGGATTGTAGGTCCAGACTGGGGTACAGAGGTCTGAGGAGTTGATATAGGAATAGTAGAAACCAAAGTTGTCGATACTCCAGAAGTAGGTGGGGTAGATTGAACAGAAGCTGCAGTAGTTGCAGCAGTCGATTGAGGTAGAGTTCTATGCAAACTAGGCCCAGGCTGATGAACTACACCAGGTGCAGAGGTTTGAATAATAGACTGGACGGGTTGCTGCGTTGAACCAAAAACCATGGGTTTTCCAGGTTGAGATGACAACTGCACATTGGATTTCAAAATCTGTTGAGTTTGAGATGGATCCCACACCATATTCATTCCGGGGTAAGGGCCCATAACAGGTTGAGCATATTGAGGACCATAACCAAGTTGAGTGTAGGACTGATAATTTCTAGTTCCTTAAACAAAAGATTGACCAGAAGGTGGTTAGAAACCTTGAGATTGGTACTAGCCTTGAGGTTGATAACCTTGAGGCAGGTACTGATACTAGAGTTGACCTTGAGGTATATATTGATACTGGGGTTGACCTTGAGGCACATATTGAGTCTAAGGTTGACCTTGAGGTATATATTGAGTCTGGGGTTGACCTTGAGGCACGTACTGACCCTAAGGTATGTACTGACCTTGAGGTTGTCCCCCAGGCAGAATTTGACTGCCTTGAGGTTGCCCCCCAGGAGAGAACGAATTGCTTTGAGGTTCCCCCTAGGCGAATTCTGACTACCGTGAGGTTGTGGATTTGGAATAGCACCAGACATCATAAGAATTTCTTCTACACTCAACGGCGGAGTTCTGTTATGACCAGTTGATACCCCATGTTCGATGGGTTGAGGAGACGCTCCTAAAAAAGTACCAAAAACTAACTGATACCCAAACGGAACAGAAGGACCGCCATATAAAAATGTTTCTGGATTTTGCGAGAACATGGACAACCAGTTTGACATATTCGAAGGAGGATAATAACCTCTAGGGGTTGGATGAAAAGGAATACGAGGTGGTGAAGCAGCGAGACCACCCGGATTTTCTAAAAAGTTCATCAAAGATACATACCAAGTGTCACTTCGAAAATGACTATAAAAAATAGATTCATGCTCCCTAAGTTCTATAGTCGGTTGATTTTCAAGGGGAGTTATATCCTCGTCCAGAATAATAAGTTCTTCAATAGAAATAAGTCCCGTCAAAAGATTCTGGGTAATGACACTTCCTACCCTGGGTGAACCAGGAGCACTAGAAACTAGAGAAGCAAATCCTGGGGATGGAGTAGCAGCAGGTTCAGTTTCAAGTTTATAAATTTCACGTTCCTCAACTAGTTCACCAGTAGAAGAAAAACTACCAGTAAGCTCGGAAACTAAAAGCGGTTCAGAAATATACTCTGTTGTTGGAACGTGATAATCAGGATGAATAACCAAAGATGATTCTCCAGCCTCTGGTGACCCTACTCTACTTTCACTAGGTGTGACAAGAGATTTTAGCCCTTCAAGCTGACTTGGCGTATATTCGGGAGGCTGCCCCCGAAGTCTACGAGATTGTCTCGGTAATTCAACCATGATTAATTAATTAATTACTTCACACAAAAACAAAGAAAATCTTAAGAAAATCACCTAAAGTCTCTAAAGAACCAAACAATTGAATCACACACCTAACAATCTAAGAGTTCAAACCACACACAAACAATATTTTTCCATACCGAAAACACTAGTTGGTGATGAAATCCAACCTCACAGAATTCAATACAGAATGGTGGTTGGAACAGTTACCTCGACAACTTGGTTAATGAAACAGACTGGCACAAGTTTCTCCACAAAACCGTCTCGAGTGAAGATAACCCCCAGAAAGTCCAAGTGAGTCTAGTCAACGTCTGTTCTAGGTACAGTGGGATCTTCCCTCCACCATCACCTCAGGAAGAATCCTAAATATTATAGCCACTAAGGTTACCAACGGAAACAAATATACCTTGGGGAACAGTCTACGATTTGATACGCACGCAAGGGCAGAGTAACAAGCTTAATCCCCTTGAAGGCTCCTTGACATAATCCAAGGTTTACCAATAAGTGACCCCAGGCTCCTCAACAATGGTCAATCTGAGGTTTACCGTTTTTAATACATGAATATCTTCTATCGTTCCCAATGAGGAAGGATTGCTTACCTCACTGGTTCAGATATGATCTCGTGCTTCTCCTTTAAGAGGAGCTTTCCCAGAGCATAGATGTAACAATTGGATTTTCTTCCTACCACAAGATCGACTACTTGTTTGTTTAAACTATCTTGGAGAGTTAATTACTCCCTACTCCAAGATACTAGCCTAAGCTATGTTGGTGAAAAGAGTCCTAGAAAAGAAAATGATTGTCAGATTGATTTTAATTAAGTGTTAATTTTATTGTTTATTCTTTAAGTCAATGGGTGCAGAGATGAAACTTTGTGGTATGAAGACTCGACTCCAAAACACTAAAAATGCACCTAAGATGATAGCAATTATTTTTCCTTTTCAATGAATATCTAGCTAAGGAAGAGTCAAAAATGCAATGCTTGGCAAACCAAATCTTTCTCTTAACCAACAATTGAAAAGAAACTTTTTTGTCTTTTCCAAAGAACTTTTTAAAACGAGGCTACTAATGAAACTTCAAAAAAGAAAACCCCTTTGCTTTTCAACAAGCAACAACTAACAACTACAAGAATAAGAAATTCTCTTCAGAGAGCTTTTCAGATTTCTAGGAAAACTCTAAAAACTATTGAAAATGAATTTTCAACAAGCTTGTATAAGTTCTATGAAAAAACTCAAAGCTATGATTGAATTTTGAGATCTAAACCAAAAAATGGACTAAAAAGACACTTGAAATGTTTTTGAGGACGTCTAACTTAGTGTTTCAGCTTCAATAAGGATCAATTTGTTCAGCTCAACAAACTAATAAAAAACATCCAATTATATTGTAATAGAAGAAAAAATGAAATTCAAAACTTTTATCAAGTTCAACCAAAGTTTTTCCAAAGAGACAAATGGGATCTAAGTCTCTTAACGGATAGATTCTATAAGCCATTCAAACTCAGCAAGAAAACCAGAGAGACCAGGGTGATCTAAGGCTCTAAGGCTTCAGATCTCTGAGCTACTACAAAGACCAAGTAAAAACCAATCCAATCAATCAAAAATTCTTTGAAAATCACTCCAAACACAAATGCCAATGAAAACTAACTCAAAAGGAAATTTTGTCAAGACAAATGTAGCTCTGGGCATACACTAATAGCTATGGATAAGAACTAAACCTAACTGGGTAGATGGATTTTAGGTTTTTCAAATTTTTGATAGGGGTTCACAGACATCCAGTAAAACCAGGTGCGGTGCCGCTCTGTGTTACACTGTAACAGTGTGGGTAGGTCCACACTGTAACAAACTCAGAGGATATGGTCCTCTTCCAAAATTTCAAAAAAAAAATAAAAAATCAATTAGGATCTAACCAGTACCCAAACACCCACCAATCAAGGCAAAATTAGAAACAAAAAATCAAGTTTCTCAAGTCAAAGGAAAGACAACACAAAATCCAAATCAAACCAGTCCCCAGTGGAGTCGCCAATTTGTTGGCCAGATAAATCGTTCTTGCGGACAAGACCGATCTCCCTAGTATCTAATGATATCTAGCAACAAAGAAAACAAGCAAACCTATTTCTCTCTAAGCATGTTTCAATTCAATAATGAATACTATGAAGTGTAAAAGACCCTACCTCGGTCCAAGTTTGTTTGAGGTAGTTTTATCCCAACGGCTTTAAGCAGTTCCCGTTCAATAACCTGCATACAAAAACAAGCACACGTCAAAGCATACCTGCATATAACAAAACATTTTCATTATGAATATCAAGGAGCTCATAAAACAAATCATTATAGACAGTTCACTCAGAAAAATAAACTTGGTTATATTAACTTAATGAATAAAAGAACTTTACAACCTTTGCCTTGATGTTGCACAAGTCCTTTCCAGGGTCCAGCAGGGGTCTCCTCTACTTTGACAAGCCTCATTCACTTCCCAAATGACATGAAAGGTATGCGATCTCTCCTCTCACAAGCTCAAAAAGGAAGCCTAGTTTTCAACAACATTTACCCTCAAGAATCTTCAGCTTTCAACCTCCTCTACAACTAGCCCAATGCATGAATTTATAGTGAAAATGGAGGAAGTTTCAGGTCCACCATTGAAGGGATAAGTTCCTCTTTCAATGGGATAGGCACCTCATATCATGGAGTTAGATCCCTTAGTTATCGAATGGATGAACCAAGGTGGAGCGGACTTGGCAGTGTAATATTCCTTCTAGAAGTGTCTAGAAGTGACCCAAGATAAGTTTTTAAGAATGAAATAACTCCTTTTTAACTTTTACAGGGGTTCACACCCATCACTAAATATACAGAGCGGTCAAGTTCACAGGAAACATGACCATTAGGTGCGACACTGCAGGCAATACTAGGAGAAAGTGCAAAACTAGGGTTTGAGACATTTTTAAGGTCTTTCTCCCATTTTCAAGGCTTGACATGAAGAGCTGAGGTTTAAGACTTGCAAAAGAGGGATGTATGAGTATTGATGGACTCACACGAACTGTAGAAAGTCATGGTGACAATTTTTTGTGTAATAAGACCACTAGTTCCACGGTGAAGGAAACTGTGTTGAAGAAGGAGCAGGATATTGGCATGGATATTGCTGAGTATTATATGCATTGCTCCATGAATTGTAAGAGGAAATATCTCGACACATACCTAGAGGTCATGATTGCCATGGCCTCCTTGGTACGATGAAATAAGAGGACTGCACCTCCTCGCTTAACTCTCTAAGTACTACTTTTAGTCTAGGAAGCTCTAGACATTGTCCTGTCGAATGTTCCAACTCGTAAATATTACACAAGTTAATGTTGTTCAATTCGCATTCCCTCAAAGGATGCTTCTTCCAGAAATATAGGCATGAAACAACCAAAGGTGTATCATCTTTTTCTTGTGTCTTCTTGATCTACACTATCGTTATTTGGCAAAGAGAGTACTGAGGATATCGGTCTTGAAATTCTCGAACAATTTCCCGATATCTGCTCTGGTTACTCCTCCTCCTGCTGATTTTTGTATTCAGGCAGAGGCATCTTGAATTTTTCTCCTCCCCTTAGATGATCATCTAGAGCATATTAGATAGAGCCTTACAATTTCAGTGAATGGTTCCTATGATATATCCCACTTCCCTAATAGGTTTAAGGTGTCAAGGCAGTCATCCCTCATTTCTTTGATAAATATAGCCTTCGAGATTTCATGGTCTAAATCATTGTGCTTAGACCTCTGTAGATTATAGTGGAACCGCTCTACATAGTCTTCCAGGCTCTCATCCTCCTTCTATGTCATTCTAAATACCTCCTCCCTTAAGTCCCTAATTTTGCTATAGTCTTGGTATTTTGATAAGAACGTCTCCTTCATATCGTTCCATGTTCGAACAGAAGTGGAGACCAGTCCCATGAACCATCTCAAGGATGACCCTTTTAAAGTAGCATGAAATAATTTCAATTTCTGAGCATCTGAGGTATAATCGTAACTTATGCATAAGACATCAAATTCAAATAAAAAGGTTTTTGGATCTTCCACAGTAATCCCTTGGAAGGATGGTAAGGATGATAGAGGAATATTTTTCATAGGAGCTTCACTTCCAATATCCCCGATTGGGAACTCAAAGGTGGTGATGGTAGCATTTGTTTTAGTGTTGTTGTCATTTTTGTCCCCCATGACTAATCCTTTTAACCTTTGTTGTAACATAGGTCCTTCAAACTATTCTTGTGATGGTCTTGCAGGTGTGATTGATGGCTTAGGTATCCTCGAGGCTGGCTGTCTCACCACACTACCTATATCTGGATATTGATAAACCAATAGGTTATCTCCCACCTCAGGTGTTTGATGTTCCCCTCAATTCCCATTGTCCCTTAGTCCTCAAATTCTAGCTACTAGCTTCCCCCTGTTGCTCCTAGATTGGATTCTTGATCTTGGGAGTGCAGGTGCTAGCTTTAGAATGATATGGCCCCGAGATAGAGGAATCAGAGGTTTCTACCCTTGTTATGGGGGTAATAGTGTTTTGTGGCCTTTTTCTCCTTGCATCCCCTTGAGATCTTTTTTGTTCCTTTTGTTCCTTAGAGTTAGTTCCTAGATAAATGTTTTCCTTCCCAAATCTACACTCTTCCTTTCCTTTTTATGACCTGTTTTTCCTGTGAATAATTAGAATGGGGGTGGTTTTGGTATCTTTGTAGCTCCTATAATTGCACACATGGACCCTATGTGTATTAATTTACACCCTAAGTGTCTTAGTCTTCGATAGTGGTGAGCCCGACTAGGTATGTTAGAGAAATTCACAGGTTCTTACCTCTCGTCTTACCACCCAACGACTGAAGAGCTGAATACACACTAAACAAAACACCAAAATTCCATGCCCTAAGTGCCCTAGTGGTCACAACGGTGAGACTGCCCAATTATGTTAGAGAGATTTGTAGGTTCTTACCCCTCATCTTATCGCCCAACGATTGTGGACTAGGAACACTCTATCATCAAACAAACAACTTGGCTGACTGTATCGTCAGCTGTCATCCTCGGCAATGGTGCCAAAATGTAGTGTTGTTTTAATTAATCCTAATTGACCAAGACTGCAACATTTAATTGTCAACCTAGGGTAGGTCTTGCTATTTCATTAGAGTTTGCACTATTTGTGCTGATACACTACAACCAAGAATGAAAAACTGGAAAGAGTAGTAAAATATGTCACTGAATCAAATCATTCATGTAGAAATAAAAACACTACATAGAATCGAAATCACACTTCGCAACTACCAAAGCAAGGGAGCGCCAAATAGTGACTAATATCTACTCCAATTGGTTACTAGAATTTTGTTGATTAAATCAATGTAGCAACATAATATGAAGAAGAATCACATAGCCATATAACCATATGAACAACAAATTAACACACAAAACTTAAACTAGCGGAAAAGGCAGAGAGCGATCATGTGGTCTCTCATGCTTATGTAATTCTCTCTTATTCAAATAATTTAATAATACATTTAAATATATGAGCAAGTGGTCTTAAGATAGCGCGTCTATCTTAGAATCACTTGGTTGAGACAATTTCTCAACTTACACACTAATTTAGGAGAGCTAGTTGGGGAGAATCTCTCATCCAAACTAGAATCCTTAGTTTGAGGAATTCTCATGATTTTATTTATTTAATTTAATAATTGAATTTATTATTGATTTTTAAGAGAGTGAGGCTAACATTCCCCCCCCAATGATAATTCCAAAACGAACAAGGAACCATCTTCCAAGTCCTCAAGTTGATCCTCAAAAAACATTTTCCTGAAAAAACACCAAAGTTGGATGCTAGAAAAAACTCAAATATGAAGAGAACATGAATCAGATGCATGTCTAATTCATCTTTGAATGTCGCTTGACAAATCCATCATGTGCCAAGCTACAAAAGGATCCAACTGTCCTTTTCTTGAAAATAGCATCCGGTGTCTATTGACATAATTTGATGAACACCCACTGGCGTATTTGCTAATGATGATCGCCCATTGGCTGATGAAGATGCCCATTGGCTACCTCACTGATTTTGTCGAGACTTTCAGTCTAACATCCACTTTTCAATTTCATTGACATTTTCCCCCCTTTGTCAGCTGAAAGGAGAGGCAATATTCTCCAAATTATATCTGAACTTTGAACTCCCCCCCTTCAGGTGTAGAAGAATTTCACTGGTGTACTCCCCCGTTCAACTACATGAGAGTACCATCTTCATTTGATTATTGGCTACAATATGTGTGAGTGAATCTGATTGTAAAACTTGTACAATCTTCTGGCTGTGGATGACCATTCCTAGGGATCAATCCATGAATAATTGATCTTCAATCTAGCAGGTTGGTCGTGTTTGTAGCATTTCTTTGATGAATGATTCTGCTTCCCACAATGGTGACAAGGATGGAGATCAAAACACTGATCTTCTAGATGAACAGTTCTTTGACAATGATAACATGTTGGTTTGTCTGCAACTTGAGTTTGTGTGCATTTTTGTTTGTCTACAACTTTAGTTTGTGTGCATTGACGTCGGTCTACAAGTTGTTGAGAACTTGCTGAGGTGATTTGTTCAAGTAATCTGACACTGACGAACTGAATGGGCTTTGAATAATCAGGGATATGTAAGTTGTCGTTATCATTGACATATCCTAAGCCGCATCGAGTTCGATTGCTTTGAATTTCTTCCCATGGCTTGATGATGGGTTTGGAAGAAAGTTGAACTGGAACAACTTCAACACTTGAAGTTGGTTGGATGAATGAAGTTGAACGATCAGCTATCTCTGGATTGGTCAAAGACTTGGAAGAAACACACTTCTCTTACAACTCATTTCTCTGCAGTTGTAGCTCCAGTTGAAGGAATTCAATCGTTTCATGTGCATGTTGAATATGCACTTGAATGTCAGCAAGAGTGGTTTTGCTAATGTGGACCATGTCACTAGCTAATAATAACATTAAATTGTTAATAATTTGGGACAACTGAATGTGTGTCGCCATGTTGCCTTGCTTACTTTGAAGGTAGGCTCACTTGTCATAGAAGTCGTGCTTGAAAAAATTGCTCACTTGAGTCGATCATTGAAATGACATGCTTGCTTGTACTGGTTGTTGATTGCTGATGCTTTTAAACACTTTCTTGAACTATTGATTGTACGCTCAATTGATGATTATCGCTTTGCTTGAATGAAACATTATGAATGCTTTAATGAACTTTACACAAGCTTGCTTGCTATTCATTGAATTGTTGTACTTGATTTGGTTACTTGACACGCTCGCTTGATCTTAGCGCGCTTGCTATAGACACATGCTTGTTTTGATGCTTACTTTAAGATTAGAGTCCACGCTCGTTTGAAGATGATTGCTTGCTTGATTATGTCCTTGAACTTGGTTGATTGTTTTATGCATACTTGAATGAAATACTCACACTTCCTTGCATGATTGTTTCATGAACACATTCGCTTGCTTGATTGTTGTTATGAACATGCTCACTTGCTTTATTGTACTTGCTTGAAATACTTGTTGTCTTGAACTCTTGTGTGATTACTACACTTAGTGATGCACTGAATTTGCTAAAAAAAATGATGGGTGTTGAACATTGTCGAAAATGCACCCAAGAGACAAATGACAAGTTCAATCTTGATGACTTAGTTGAAGACTTACTTGACTTAATGTATTCACCTTAACAATTCAAATTAGGGTGTCGGTTACAACTGAGAATGCAACCATACAATTCAGTTAAAAAATGTTTATCTGCAAGTGATACAAAAAGTATTGATGATGTTGATCTCATCTTGGCTTGAAATTCTTGATTTTTGTAGCGTCCTTAACTTGATGGTGTGAATTAGCTATTGTGAAATGTTGTTCCAGAATATTACATTTATCAAGTCAATGATGTGATGCTTTGTGCTTATGAACTTAATTGATTATGGGAGCTTTGATTTCAATAGATTTATCCATGACTTGTATATGTAAACTTTCTTATGTGCATTTAGTTGTTTTGTTTAAGCATAATAAAGAGAGTGTTTTACAAATTTGACTCAAATCATGCAAGCACATTCACGACATAGAGTGTACCTATGATCCCCTTATTCAATTTCAGGTAGATATAGGACACAATCACCACAAAAAGATATGTTTTTATTAACCTTTGAGATACATCATCATGACAATGTCTTCAGTGAGGCATCTCAAGCACAGATTGAGAACTCCTTGGTGTCAAATTGTTTTCAACAACTGACTCTAAAACAATGATAATGCCAAGCTCTAACGTCAAAGTTAGCTTTAATATATGTTTTACCTCTCTTTCACATCAACCCTCAATTTTCTCACTTGTCATTGTGACTTCTCCATTACAATTAAACTTGAAGCTACCTCAAAGTAAAATACTACTTTTGCATTTCAACAATAAGTTTCCCTTAAGAAAAAAATCACTCCATATTACCAATCACTCCTTTTTTAAAGTTCCACTAAAATAAAGTCACTTTAAAAAAATCAATGAAATCACTTTTAAAAAGTGAAGATTTCAAGCTTTAAACTTTAAGCATATAAAAACCATGTGTGATACTTTGTTGCAGAAATTAGGCACCATCATTTTTGAGAGAGACATGCATCCACTCCAAAACATATTCCACGCGAGTGCTCAAGGCTCTGCAAGCATGAAGGTCATCATATTTTTGATGAAGCTGAATAATGAGACAGTCTCTAGTGATAAAATACATCATCAGTTCTAATCTTCGATGGGAAAGGTCGTTGCCAACAATCAACAATTAATTTGACTCCCAACACAGTAAATACCCAGCAGTTTCTGTTTCCACAAATCCATAGTCTATTCCAGCAAAGGACTAGACTAGATTGAGCCTTGTCATGAACATGCTTCTGTTGAGGACGATGAAATTGTTGTTCTTGCTGTGAAATTTAGTATTTTTCAAAGTGATGTTGGTGGTGTGAGCAACTCAAATACTTCCGACGATAATAAAGTTATCTGTGAATTATAGAAGTAAGTACTAGAACAATATTTTAGTCTTTCAAAACCATTCTCTATGAATGAGGATAAACAACAAAATTATGATATCTCACCGGATTCTCCTGTAGCTTCCAAAGCTAAGAAAAGCAGTGGGAAGGACCTTCCTTGTGAAGCTTGGTGGAAACACTATGTAGCTTCTTTGCTATCCTAAGCTCGAGAAGCAAATGCGTTGTGGCCAATTGCTATTGTTGTTGCATTAATGGGGCTTGTGGTTTTGGGGCAAAAGTGGCAATAGGAGAGATGGCAGAATCAGCAGCTCAGATCACAGCTTTCTGCAAAGGACAAGAAAATAAGTCAGTGGATGAGAATATAGGAGGATTGGAGATTTCTTATGATATGAATATTGAGGACATTCTAGAAAGTGTAAAGACTGATGAATTTGTCAGAAAATATGACCTTAAAAATGACAGTCATGGCAAGGATTTGAAGTATGGGGATGAAATGGAGAAGAGGATGGGACACCCACTTGATGATGCTATGGAGCAGCTGCTAGATACGTGTCAAGAATTATGTAAATTTGCATATCGCAAATTTCATGTAGTGAAAGTTTAAAAAATCAAAACGATTATGAAATGACCAATTCGATTGAAACGACCAATTCGACGTTCCTACTAATCAATTCAGAAGACAGTAAAATAAATCGATAAGTAATTTTGAAGACCAAAAATGGTCTCAATTCAACAAATCAACTCAGATCTCCAACATAAGAAAACGTAAAATTTTGACACTAGCACTAGGCTTATGCTTTGAAGTAACTAGTCTAGGCATGAAAACAAGCTAGATGAATATAGTCCAAGCAGGAAATCATGCCTAGTGATATTAGATCTTCGAACCCCTACGATTTAGGATCCTCTGCATTGATATAACTGCGCCCCTTCATCGAACGCTTTCCCTGCTTCATAAAAGATGTCACTCCAACAAAAAACGATCAATTTTAAACAAAATCGTAGATGCCATCCAAAATGGAATTAGCATATTGTAACAACTCATGTCTAATAACTGACTCAGTTACTTCATTTTTTAAAAAACATGAGCTAGAGGAAAATTAATTCTAGACACTCCCCATTTTGGTGTGAAGTTTGGCATAGATTCTTGGGGAAACAATATTTGAACAACCTCCAGGAATGGCAGATTCGCTAGTACGTAGAAAAAAATTCAAAATATAACACAAAGAAATATCAACATCTATGATTTCTAAGTAGGAATCAACTTGGCTCTGATACCACATCAAGAATAATTACACAACCATATAACCATATGCACAACAAATTAACACACAAAACTTAAACTGGCAGAAAAGGCAGAGATCCATCTTGTGGTCTCTCATGCTCATGTAATTCTCTCTTATTCAAATAATTTAATAATACATTTAAATACATGAGCAAGCGGTCTTAAGATAGTGCGTCTATCTTAGACTCACTTGGTTGAGACAATTTCTCAACTTACACACTAATTTAGGAGAGCTAGTTGGAGAGAATCTTTCATCCAAACTAGAACCCTTAGTTTGAGAATTCTCATCATTTTATTTATTTAATTTAATAATTTGATTTATTATTGATTTTTAAAAGAGTGAGGCTAACATAATATAAATTGGAATGACAACGAATGTAATTCACAATTCATACAGCAACAACAAGAAACCATATAACAAATAATGAAACTAGAATGTATACTACCTCTACCACTATTATCCTTGCCAAAGAGGATGGACCTTCCTCCTTATTAGGGGCACAGGAATAACATGAAAGTAATTAATGAATCAACTAAAGAGAAATAACAACATCACTATAGTGATTAATATTAAAAATAATTCAGAGTTACAGAAGGAGAGTAACAACACTCTTCTATATGTCGTCCTTGTACATAGGAAATCGAGTTTCTTTTATAGTTATTACATGCCAAAAGTTAGAAACAGATTAGTTATGAGCGTCTCACAATTCTCATGCTGATAAAAAATAAAATTAGTTACAACCTATTTCTAAATACAAATATGCATTAGTTAGGATTGCAATCGCTTGGGTTTGTTGCTTCCAAAATAAATAATTCCTAACGCCGACAACTGTTATGTGGAATAGTACCCACACTTTCCAGCTCTGGTGCAACAACATCCTACAAGTGAATAACGGTTCAAAATGTTACAACAATCATTGGCGACAACACCCTTAGTGTAACAACGGACCTTTGTATCAGTGTGTAGTGTAACAACATCATGTAACGAAATTCAATGTGTAACAACAACCTGTAACAACATACATGATGTAACATCAAACTTCTCTACCCTACTATGTAATTTATTAGCGTTGCTTGTTTACTCCATAGCCTTGTTCCCACGAGAAACACCTGAAAAGGAGAAGAGCTTCCAAAATACTCCTCCAATGCTCACCCCAGTTAGCCACAAAAAGGAATAAAGTATCGTATTATTCAGTAAAATATGAGAAAATAACATGACAGTAGAATAGGTTATAAAAGTGAGCAAAAGGGTGATTAATCATGTAAAGTTCATATGCCTGGAGGATAAGAGGATCAAAACTAGGGAAATAAGGTGTAGAAAATAGGTAAAATGTCACACCCCACAGATCAGAGTGAGCCATTTGGCATTGAAAATTTATACTGTGGCTCACAGGAGAAAGCGTTACATGACTTAATTCAATATGTCATTAATTTTATGAACATGTATCGAGTTTTGTTGAACAAATCTTACTTCAGAAGCTATTTTCATATTCAATGTGTTGATTTCTTGAAGGTTTTGCAGTTGATTTAATTTTCATTAAGTTCTCACCTATGCATGTATTTAGAAAATTAAATACACAAAACCTTTAACTAGTTTTACAACGAAATTTAATAGAGCCCCATGTCATGAAAAAATGACATGAAATGTACCTTGGAAACCCCAATGGGAAAAACCATCTAGAGTGTTTTTCTTATTCAGTCTTAATAGAGAAATATGAAAACAAAATTACAGAACAATAAATCTTGAATTTTGTCCGAGAATGACAACAAATTTCTGTCAAAATTTCCATGCTTAAACAACTTTAGATAACAACTTTGATTTCTATGCATAAAAGTGCCAGAAGTCACTTTAAATCTCATGCAAAATTATGTTGTTAATAACAACAATCTGCACTTGAATTCTATGCCAAAATTCTGCTAAAAATGTCTAGGAAACAGTGCGAAAAACTATATAAATTTTTAATATTGTAACCCCAATAGAATTGGTAGATACTGTTTATTTATTTATTTTCAGAGAAGAGGTTTGCCACATTTTTTCACATGGAAAGATTTCCAAGACATAGAGTTGGGTAACTGGTTGTCTTAGAGAACTATTAAATGTTCTTAATGTTTCTTGATAAAAGACAAACCAACCTTCACACACATTTTTTACATTTTCTAAATGAATTTGGATGCTTAGGAGGTCCATTGTACTATCCCCTTACAAGTTATTCAAAAATAAAGCTAATCAATTTTGATGGCTTAAAACTTAAAAGCTAACAAAGCCTTTAGAAATCAGAGTTGTCTTTAGTGAGACTTTTTGTACTTTCTGGCGCTGGAAAACTTTGGAAAATTTTGAGATGAAATCTTATTTTTGTATTTAAACTGGTTTTTTGGCTGTATATATGGATTCAACACCCTAAAAGACCCCTAGGGCACTTAGATTGTGCAGGGGTTACCCATCTTCCAGATTTTAGAGAAATTAGACCAAAAAAAACCCAATAGAAAAGCTTCCAAAAGGTCTCACTCAAAGACAACTCGTTAGAAATCTCACTTTTCGTTAAGAACTACATTGCTTGAATGATTGGTTAAATATTGGCTCAATCACACTTGTTTTACATCAAATGTCTACACATAGGCTCTCATTTGAAATGTTGTTGTAAACTTCTTCTATGGCAATGAGTCATTAAGAAAATTCATTGAGTACTGGTAAGGAGCAGAAGGCCTATTTTTGACATCTGAATTCTCTTAGCAATGAATATAAAACATTATTTTGTTGTTTCTTATGGCTGATTTCATATAGATTTGTCTAAATATGACTTAGCCATTGTGTGTTTCTACATGAACATTTAACTGTATACTAATATAAGATTTTGAATTTTTTTTCTAGATATATAATCCACCTCTCTTTGCACCTTTTAGGGAAATTTCTAGTTTTAGTAAGTTAAAAATATGGTCTGCATGATTATAGTTTCTATAAAGATTATAGATCTTGTGTTAGTTTTTTTTTTTTTTAATCAATGGTTATAGATGTAATTTTCAGGATTGCCATAACTCTTCACATAATTCTTTAAAGTGTGCTAGCTCAATGGAAGAGTGTCTGCCTTACAAGTAGGAGGTTGGTGGTTCGATTCCACTATGCACTAACATGAATTAATCAACTCTTTTGTAGTTTATTTTTAATTAAATGTTTTTTATATCGATTTATTTCAATGGTGAGATATTTCTAGATTCATTGTTTTATATTGTCTCTAGAGAGGAAAAAGTGATCTTTAAATAAAAAAATTATTGTCTCTAGAGAGACAATAGCTAGTACTAAAGACATATTGTCTCTAATTTGAGTGTTGTCTCTAGAGAGACAAAAATGAAGTTTTCTTAAGAGAGATAAAAATGAAATTGTCTCCTAAGATACAATAATGTTTGTGTTATATATTGTCTTTATAGAGACAATTTTTAAGACAATAATATTTAAGACGATATTTTTTAAGACAATAATCTTTAAGACGATAATTTTTAAGACAATAATCTTGAAGACAATAATTTTTGAGACACCCGCTTAAAGACAATATTTAAGACAATACACAAGTTTTTTTTTTTTTTGTCTCAAGTTAAGACAATTTACCAAAAGTTGTCTCAAATGTTGCCAAACCCCCCTTTATGTAGTAGTGAGATTCTTAACTTGTAAATAGGCATTGTTACGGTACCATGACCAATACCACGGCTCATCAATACACATAAAAAAAACCCATGGCTCATTTAATATGGCACTTGTTCATATGACATTTTTTTAATTATTTAATTTAATTATAATCATAGGAAGGGAAAAACTACATTGGAGATTAATCTCAAGTATTGATTCTTTACTACTACAAGAATATTTTAGAATATTCAATGGAGGTCAAATCTCTACCATCCACCTAATAATTATTTATATTTAAATTAAAATTATGGAATCTCTATTCAAAAGTAGACAAGCCTATCGACATAATTAAATAGTTTATTACAAATGACAATGTCAAATTAATAAAAACTTAGTAGAAGAACTTGGGTTTAAGCTTATAGGTTTTCTAAATCCCTATCAAAGTCTCTAATCACGCTCATGAGTTGTGTAGGGGGGAGGGTTACCTCATATTTTATTGGGGAGAAGGTAGATCTTAGGATTTGTAATTAAATTATATTATAAGATCTACAATGTTACTTAGCTATATGAATTGAATCATAATGATCTCTTTAGCGTTACCATTTAGGTTGAAAGACATTTAAGAAATGTGTTCTTTTACAAAGATGTTTTTGATTTCATTTCAATGATTTCAACATAATGTCAATTACAAAAAATGAATTAATTTGTAGAAACTCACACAACAATTAGAATTAATAAGATCGAGATTATCATTATTGCTCATGTATCCTTTGAACACTTCTCGCCTTTAATTCAAAACACCATGCTCTTATTGCACCATGGGTTAGTAAGTGATGGTGTTTGTATGTAGCCAAAGACATTTTGTGATTAAATCCATGAGAAGGGTTGTTCATGGAAGTAATTTTATTATTCCATGGAACAACAACAAATATTATAAAAAATAAAATAAAAATGAATTTATATAATTAGTATCCATATCTTGACATATCAAAGATAAAAGAAAAAATTATCTTTTCTTATTTTGTGTATTTATTGGTTTGAATTGGGTTACACTGTGGAGTTTCATGATTAATTCAAATTCTTGTATAATGATTAAAATCCAAGTGTGGAGGAGGAGTTACACAAGTCTCTATAGGGATTTAATATCTAGCCAAGTGGTATGGGGAAGAAGGTCCTAGCCAAGAAGAAAGGATCCAAACTCATAATAACAAGAGCTAGTGGTATTTATTCATGGAGAATATTAATTCAATACTTCACCTTGAACATCTTATAGTACAAGTATTACTAATATTGGGAATCCTATAAGGAACCCCTTTTAATGGGAATCCTAGTCCTTTTCCTTTCTTTCAAAATGTTAGTCCTCATTATATGGCTATGTTGTCACTTCTTGGATTCATGATAGGTTTACATGTGTGGTTGTTTTTAACTTCTTTAATCCCAAATACCCAAATTTTTCGACCTCAACCAAGTTCTCCATCTCAACGAGACCAACAGTTTGTTGACCCTTTACCTTCTTCACCCAAAATGTCTTCCTCTCTTTCTTCTTCTTCACTTGGTAAAAGCCTTGACACTAATAACTAGGTGGCTAAGAAGAGGAAGAAATGGAAGAAGAATATGAAGAACCAATATAAGAAAGAAGTCAAATAACCAACCATTGCTTCGAGTATGGAAAATGTTGAAGAACCATCCAGAATACGTCACAAGCTCGTAGTTGAGACAACTGATATGTACTTGAGTCAACATAGGTGATAGTTGTAGAATTATGTATTATGACCGACGAATGTGAGTTGATTGTTGATTATGACATATTTGTTAGACTTGGGAGATTTTGATTTTAGATTAATAGATATGTTGTCTCGATCTTTGCAACATGTGATCGACATGTGTGAGTAGCTGCAGGGCCACATGCTTGGTATTAGTGTGACAAGGTAACAATTGATGTGTTATATAAATAAAAGTTGGGCGATGTGACAATACATAGTAATAATCAATTGCAACAAGGTAAAAATGTAAAAGAAAAGAATTGGGTGAGAATTCTTTTGGCTATGTTTGGAAACCGCAATTCCAAAAGAATGAATGCTTTGAATACAAGAAGTATTATTAAATCTTGTCTGAAATTATGTGGATATGTGATATATTCATGGACATGTATTTGATAGGTATAACAATTGGTTTCTAGTTATAGCTAAATATGTCAAGGGAATTGGAGTCCCTTGAGAGATGGCATGGATGTGTTCAACTACAAGGCAACGTGGTTGGCACAATATGGTAAGATAACTATTATATTGTTATACTTGCTTATACACTAACAATTATGTGTGTATGGAAGTATGATGTAGGGAATTACATGGAAAAAGAGACTTAAATGAAGTCTTGAAGAAGGCTCAGGTTGAATTTTCCCTTGGAATAATTGGGAACCATGGGGATTGAGTCATGGTGTTTGTTGCTAGTTTTTTGCCTTCGGTATTTTGTGATTTGTTTGAGCTTGATTACAGGTTTTGATTGCGTCTGGTGGAAGGCCTTGCCACTTTGTTTGTGGTGTCGTGTTGCTATTGGTGTTTCATGGTTTTCTTCTTGTTTGTTTCTTTTTTTTGCTTTTATGTTTTGAGAGTCTTGGGAATTGGTTGGGAAGGAGGAATTTAATGGAGCTCGGGGAGAGCTTTAATTAGGGGAATTTTGAGGTCTAAAATGGGCCTCCTAAGGAAATTATAAAATAAATATTGGAAATAATAAAATAATATTAGATTACATCATCAACTTTTAGGCGGAAAAAAGAAAAATCAAAATTTTCAACTCATATTTTGAACTTATCTCCCTATGGGTTTACTCAAATTTCAAGTGGAAACATTCGTTGGATGAATAATTTGATTCCTCATCCAAATATTACCCATGTTTCATAATTTTGATGGACCCTGCTACACGAAAAATGATAAATACATGAAAAACGTGATTGCAATAATGTTTTTCATGTATTTCTGATTTTTCGTGTAGTAGGTTCCATAGAAAGTATGCAACATGGGTACTCCTTGGATGAGGAATTACATTTTTCATCCAACGAGTACTACCACTTTAAATTTGAGTAAAACCTTAGGGAGATAAGTTGAAAATACAAGTTGAAAGTGTAGTTTTATTATTTTATTATTTTTTAATCTTTTTACTTTTTTTCTCCAAAAATGGGGAATCATCCCCCATGGTTGACATCATCATCTTGAATCCTATTGGTTGTTATAAATCTTAATTTGGTTCTACAATTTTCTTAGGAGGCCCATTTTAGACCTCAAAAATCCCCTAATGGTGATACCTGATAGATAACGTAAGGCCTGGATGAAGTTGGTGCATATATAAGGACAGCTGAAGGCAAGTGTATGACAATCAGTTGGATTGGTTGGGTCCATTAGGATAAATGAACAGTTGTAGGAAAGTCATGAGAAGGGTGACAAAAAGATGAAGTAAATGGATTTGAGGCATTAGATGCCTTAGATATGTTGGCAACCATTGTGCTCAATGTTGTGCATGTTGTGCACAGACAAAGGAATTTATCTTAACCTTGACCTTATTATATCTGGTAATTATGTCGTGATCATTATTATTTTACTAGTATATACTCCAGCAAAATTTAAAAACAAGACAACACTCCTATTATTCTACTAGTATATACTTGATAGAACTGTGATAAGAGAAATATACATAGGAAGCCAAACATAACAACACATACTAGTCCTCAGAAACAATAGGTTAGTTAAGGTCCAAACCTGAGCTTTCCTCTATACGTGGATAATTTTGTTTGGTGAACTACATTTGGAGGTCTTCGAGCATTCTTATAAGTGCCTCAACTTCATCTTCCACTTGTCCAATTTGTTTTCTCTTTTCCACCATCAGCTCCTGGTTCTCACTGGTCAATTCCCTCCGCTAATGCTGTATCTGTAACTCAACAATATAGCCTATAATTCTGCATGTTCACTAGAATAAGTTTCACTGGTAGGGGGAGAGAAGGTGGCCAAGGGAAGTAATTTGACCCAATCATGCATGTTTCTTCTTACCACCCTGCCCGAGCATGAATGTTGGAAACCCCATGAACCTGTTGCCATTGTAATTAGCCATATGAGAAACCATTTGAACCAGCTTTTGGTCACCTGTAGATCCACCAATTTCTTCACCGAATTCTTTGTCAAATGTTTCATTGGATGCATCTCCAACAAAACCAACTTCACATAATGTAGATGCACCCAAGAATGGGGATAGGAACTTCCCTCAACCACAACTACCATCCAGGGGCTACCCATACCCTTCAATAGAAACCAAACACTATCAATTTGCGGGAAAGATCTAGACACCATCGTTATGAAGAAGGTCACATTCTATCCCCATGATATATAAACTGATAACTTCTGTATATGCACAAACTCAATATATTCATATATGCACAAATTTTATAACATATACATAAGTGTGCATATATGGAAGATGACTTTCATATTTATGTGCATATAGGAATATCATCTTCTGTATATGCATGATTCCATATATATGTGCATATACATAATTCATGCATATGGATACAAATGATGGTTTCTAGATATGCACAACATCCATATGTCCACAGAGATACTAAAGAATGCATATAGGGAAAATAGCTTCCGCATATGCATAGCTTCAGTAAATGCACATACATATGGAAGCATGCGTAAATGGAAATCACACATATGCTGAAATGAAAAATCATATAATAAAGTCTACTTCTATTAATGTGCTTGCATATCTATGTGCATATACCAAAACTTGCACATATATAGAAACCATATTCCATATGTGGAGCTCTGTATATTCATATAGATATGTAAGTACATATATAGAAGTCGACTTTAAAAATAAACTTGCATTTCTATATGTGTGATTTCCATATGCACACTTCCACATCTATGTGCATATATAGAAGTTGTGCATACATATAAGCCATCATTTGTATATGAATTCTTCCATACAAAAATTGCGCATATACAGAAACCATCTTCCATATATGCATGTTTCCATATATACGTGCATATATAGAATTTCTACATATTATATATATAGATGTGTTGATGGTGCTAGACCCACCAACATGTCAGGGGATCTCCTCGATAAGAAGTCCTAATTAGACCTCAGACCATTTTGTGTAGGAGTCCCAACAGTGGGTCGTACGATAATGCCTTAACCATGATTTCTCACAAAGGAAAGTAAGATGTCCTTGTTGGTAGCAAGGGTGTGACAACTGAAATAAGATAAGGAATGTGCATGAATGGTTCTAACACACATAGAGTTGGGTTAGTGTGCTCCTTGGAAACCTATGATAGCACATGGCTTCGAAGGGAATAGCCGAGCGAAGATGCATCACAAACTGGAAAGAAAGTTAGCTAACAATCCAAAGTGATGGTTAACCCAGTCAATACATTTTAGTAATATTCATACATACTTATACAAATAGTCCATACATGCATGCGTAAGCAAACAGATACATATACCATTTATAGTAAACAAGATAGCTGGAATACAATATGACATATGCATGAAACATGTTGGCTTTGTTATATTAAGAAGTGTAAGTTCCAATCATACAATACATCAATGTTCAACCACTAGTTCCGATAGCGGAATGTTACAGCCACAACCGTCTGCTCCTTCAAAGAGATATACTAGTTATGCGTAGTGGAGAAGCTAAGGCGTGTTACAATATTATTCAATCTCTCTCTAAGATAGTCTTATCGGAAACTTGGCTGACCAAAATCCCACACAATGAGTTATGAGGGACTATTTATAGCAAAGGGTGGGTTCGTCCTTAACATTCCCCTTTGTGACAGTTCATCTACCCTCATGACTCTTCATCTACTCTATGACTGTTACATCCACTATCGACACTTGAACTTACACTTGAAAAGACAGTACATACAATATGTACATGTACCCATATGAGACAAAATGGCTTGAGAAAGCCATGCAAGACATCACTAACACTCAGACTATTGTGGTGAGACCAACTCTTTGACATCCTTGTGATGGTCGATGGTGGCGAATTGATGCCAAGATTGTTCATCCGTGATGGTGTTCGTGTTCTCAATGGTGACATCTTGCTAAAGCGAACTCTTACCTTTGTTGCATACAGGTACACTGATATGGATCCTCCATCCAACTCATCTAATAACATGCACATGGTCATCTTGGGTGCGATTGCATCAACAACATGTTGATGCATAATGTCTGAACTGATCGCCAAGCATGTTCTAGTGGTCATGCACATTAACTTGTCAAAATACATGTTCAGCTCCATTGGAATTTCTTCTTGTCTTCGCCTCAGTGAGTGTGCCAAATGTGTGGGATTGCATGCGTGCACACAATGACATGCATGTTGCTGAATTCTCTTGCATGCGGTCAACAACACTGCTCACCTTGTTTTCTCTGTTCTAGCTACTGGGACGGATCCATAACTTGTACGGGCACAATTTCATCCATCTATGCATGTTGCACCCACTGTTGTACCTGTTTTTGCTTCAACTCATTCTCTTGTCTATGCAACTCATGTCTTCCTTGAGTTGCTTCTTTAGCACATGCAACTCCTTCTCTATTTCATTCTCTACCTAGATGCGATCTTCATGTCACACCATCACCTCATAGCCTCAATATCCAAAGTTGCTTTCGTCATGAGTGGATCTGCTTTCAACTTGGAGCTTTGCTTTGCCTCTATGATGTCAACAACCTTCATCTTTCATTCATCGCATGCAGGTGCGCTGCCTTCTATTGTTGCTGATGCTGTTTCCATTGATCTTGATATCCTTGTCCATGAACAACTTGATGGCTTTGTTAGGCAATTTCATAAACAATTGACTGACTGCATCCCGAGTTGCGCTCTTAATAGTGTCTTTGACTTTGCTCTCTTGGAAGCCATTGTACTTGTGCTACTAAAATACAGACAAACAACTATGATGCTTGGAGACAACAATAATCATGGCAATAAATTTGTCAGTCGAAAACCAAAACAAACTTGAGGACTTAATTGCAACATACCTGTGTGATTGAAGGTGAAGGTTGTGCGATTTCCGTTGGGAGGTCAAGAGATTGACTACCAAAACTGTGCAAGGCATAGTTTGGGCTGTCGAAGGGATGATTGACTTATAGAACTATGCAATGCATAGTCTAGCCTGGCCTGCTGAGGACTGAAATTGCACAATGCGCAATTTTAGTTAGCAGTGACATGCAATCGACAAATTGCATTGCACAATTTTTGGGGCCAGCAGGACACTACCTCCAAGAATTGTGCAATTCAATCCTCGAGGTCAGTGTTGGGCTAGGTTTGTGTAATTTCTAGTGGAAAGGTAGAGCCTTCGTTTCTAGAAATGTGCAGTGCTAACCAGGCAAGGCATGGTCCAAGCCAACGCAACCCAGTCTAGCCAACGGGTAATTGAAAACATGAGAAGTCTGAATACATGATGAGATGAGTACAAACAAAAGTGAATAATCACACATGCAAAAAGCAAGTGTAGGATTCAGAAAATGGGAAAGCATGCATGTGTGTGAAGTGAGTCACCATGATGACGACTATTCGTGCAAAATAGTGTCATGCATGTAACATCAACGAGATGTGAGTGAAAACTGAGAAAATGATTCTACAAAATAACATACATGAAAATGACAACAAGAACTCATTGAAATCAACCAGAAAAAAAACTCACACAAAGCGAAACACAAAAAGCAACAGAAATGTAATGCAAGACATGAAAGGCATCCATACCCCAAGATAGCTGATCTGAATGTCCTAACAACTCCTAGATGCAATGTGGGATGTCAGAGCTACAAGTTTGATGTGAGGAATGAGCTCTGTAGCATCCAGTTGATGAGTTTTGATAAAATCAAGGTTCTGATGTGCATGTCACAAATCTAGGAAAACCGACACATGGTGGGAGGTTTTTGAAATAATCCTTGCATGTAGGCTCCAACTGCTAAAAATAGATCCTTGAATCAAGGATGACTTTTTCTGCTGCCTTGGGAGAAGCAGTCCATGCATGAAAATCAATTTTTTTCAGTCCCAGAGGGAATCGATCAACCCAACTGCACATGCAATAGTCTGCTCAACTGAGGGAAAAAAACAAGCGTTTCTAAGAGGGAGCTGGGTTGGATGCCCATAAGGTTTGCACAATTTCTGGGTTGAACAACTAACTACTACCTAGAATTGCATAATTTATGGGCTGAGCAGCCATGCTGGGAGAAATTACGCAATTTTCTCAGTGACAGTGACAGGAAGATTTGCGCAATTATGGAGCCCAACAGGTTTCCAGATAGATTTGTGCAATTTCTGAAGGGAAGGTTGGTTTCCCTCCAAAATTGCGCAATTTATTGAGGGAGCTACTTAGCCTGCAGCTGGACCAATTCCGGTGAAACATCCTGTGAGGGGGATGCAACAAACTTTGATGGACAGGTTGTCATTCTACTAGAAAATCATTAAAGCTTGTGTACTTGACAAGGAAAGACATGCTACTATAAAATGTTGGTAGGGAGCCTCCAAAATGAAGTGAATGAAGAACTTTGGAGGTTGGTTGTAGTTGCTACAAAAAAAAGTGATGACTTCTGTATAGGAGGAACTTCTGTATATGCACATATATATATATGGAAGTGTGCATTTATGGGAAATGGTGTATATATATTTGCAACTTCTATATATGCAAACTTCTATCCATTCACATAGATATGGAAGTGTGTATATACAGAAGATAGCTTCCATATATATGTGCATATATAAAAGTTGTGCATATACAGAAAATGACTTCCATATATGTGCATATACAAATGTCGTGCATATACAAAAGCCATCTTCTATATATGCATGCTTCTATATATATACAGAATAAGCACATATATATACAAAATACATACATATACGTAAGAACATATATATCTTTTGTATATGCATGTTTCCATATATATGCGCATATACAAAAATTACGGATATATAGAAGATGAATTTTGTATATGCGCGACTTTTGTATACGCAAACTTTTGTATATGCACGTATATATAGAAATATGCATATATAGAAGATGGATTTCATATATGAGTAACTTCTACATATGCACATTTTCTATATATTCATATAAATATAGAATCATAAATATACAAAATATAGCTTCCATATATGTGCAACTTTTGTATATGCGTATAGATATGGAAGCGTTCATATACAAAAATCAAACATATATAGAAGATGAGAATATATAATCCATATACTAAATTTGTGCATATACGGAAGCTATATTCCATATATGTAAGATGGATTATATATATATATATATATATATATATATATATATATATATATATTTTATTCTTATGAAAAATTTGCACATATACATAAGATCGCTTCTATATATGCACATCTATATGGAAGCATGCATATACAAAATATGGTCTCCATATATGCACACTTTCAATATATGTATATAAATATGGAAGTCATATTTTATATATGCACGCTTGCATAACTATGTGCATATATAAAAGTAACACATATATAGAAGATGACTTCTATATATGCGCAACTCTTGTATATGCACATATATATGGAAACTATCTTTCGTATATGTATGCTTCCATATCTATGTGCATGGATATATTTTTTGCATATATAGAAGCCACCGCTTCTATATATATGATATGCGCAACTTCTATATATGCATGTGTATATGGAAATGTACATATGTGGAAGATGACTTCTGTATATTTTCAACTTCTGTATGTTCACAAATTCTATATGGAAGCGTGCTTATATGGAAGATGGATTTTGTATATGTGCAACTTATATATATTCAAGGTTACTCATGAAAAGTGTGCATAATTTTATTCATGAAAAGGAAATATGAGTGTTGGAATGATATATTTTATCCCTAATTTTCTCATGGAAGAAGTTTCTTATGATGGGCCTATAACAGACTAACAAGGAAGGGCCTATTGGGAATTGCAAAGTTGAGCTCAAAAGTGACTAAATAAGGCACCAATATCAAATAGAACTGTGTCATACACTATAGCGAGGGGATATTTAGGGTCCAATGCAGCGGGAAAGTGCAAGAGATAGTGTGATGAACTTGCTGAATGAAACTATGCAATGCAAAAATTTCAAGGGAGAGGAAGAGCACGACTGCACATTTTGCCTTCATAGTGATTAGTGAAAGGTCTCACTATGGAATATATGTGTGTCATGTGTAGAGGATTCCAATAAGGATACGAGGATGGCACAATGGGGAAGTCTAGTGGACAAGAGTTAATGGCTTACTGACTGAGATTGCGTAATGTGCTATGAAGGAAGGGAAGACTTAGTGTACTGTGAAATTATCTTTAGTAGTCACTAAGGAGAGGTTGTATTGTCTAATAGAACAATGGCATGTGATAGGGACATAATAAAAATAAGTCATGACATAGTGAGGGATTCCAGTTAACAAAGAAAGCAAGACTAGGCACTACAATTGTGACATGTGTGATGCTTGAGGGGAAGGCTCTATGTTAGTGCAATTGAGGGATGCAGTGACTTAGAGGTAAACTGGTTATCCAATAGAACTTCATCATGTGTAGAGGAGGATCACTAGACAAGAATATTGCATAGTTAGTTGAAGTAGACAATAGAAGGTTAGGTCACTTTGCCTTGAAGGTGTTCATTGCATTGTGAAAGCGAGAATTCCTTTGTATAACATAATTTTCTATTGCAAGGGGGTGAGCTTTCAACTAGAAGTGCTCCATGTGTTATTCAAGGCATAATTGATCACATATATGCACATATCATCCATATATGTGCAACTTTTGTTTATTCATATTACATAAGTTGCACATTGCATTTGTATATGTGCAACTTCTATATATTTGTATATATGGAAGTTGTGCATATATTGAATATATGTGCATATATTCTATATATGCATATATCTTCCATATATGTAAAAATTCTATATATGCACTATTTGAAAGATGTGCATATACATAAACAATGCGGAAATTTCGCAATACGCATAAGAAAAAGCTACACATATATGAAATATATGTGCATATACAGAAGTTGCACATATATTAATTTTATTCACATGTGCAATTATTCTATATATGTGTTAACTTCCATATATGTTCTTACACTTTGATATATGCATGCTTAAATCTCTTTCCATGTATATGTGGAAATACACATATAGGGAAGAGCACACTTTTTTGTGTCTTTTGTTTAAGTGTGCATATATGGAAGAATTTTGTATATGCACACACACACACACACACACACACACACACACACACACACCATATATATATATATATATATATATATATATATCAATGGTACATATAAAGAATCGGTTTTAATATATGACTGAATTCTATATATCAGCATATATATGGAAGCTCTGTTCTCTATACGTAAGTGATGCATATATGGAAGTTATTACATATACAAAAATAACACATATACAAAAAATTCCCCATCTAATTTCCTCGTAATGGGGAGCTCAATTCTAAATATAGGAATATGTTGTATTGTTTGAAGACTACAGGTCCAAGCCAAGTAAGCAAAGAATGAGGTTGCTATCATAGTTGTTTCTCAAGGCAATAAAAATTAATTGACGTGATAGTAACCTAGCCAAGCACAAGGGGATTATAAGAAATGTGAGAAAATCAAAATAGATAGGAAACATGTAGGAGCATCACTCATGCCACTAATTCTAGAAAGGGAATGTCGAAGTACTTACCTATATTTTTTCCATATCTATCTATATATGAATGTTTCCATATATATCCAAATATAAATTAATTGCATATATATAGAAGACGACTTCTGTATATGCGCAACTTCTGTTTATGCACGTATATATGGAAGCATGCATATACGAAAGATGACCTTCATATATGAGTAACTTCTACATATGCACATAGATATAGAAGCATACATATATGGAATATGGCTTCCATATATGTGAAAATTTTGTATATACTCATAGATGTGGAAGCGTGAATATACGGAAATCAAACATGTATAAAAGATGAGCATATATAAGCCATATACTAAAGCTGCATATATAGCCTCTTTGAGGGGGAAACCTCATTTACATTACATAAATGAACATTTATTGGATGATACAAATGACAAGACCTCCTTCGTATATATAGGAGTCTAAGGGGTCACAATATAATTAGAGCCTACATAACAATCTTAATGTAAGGGCACAACAATAACAATAATAGGGCTACACTAACAATAACAATAAGGGGGCTGCATTATTATTATAGGGACCTCTAACAACAAGGGAGGTGTTTCCACTACTAAGAATTATCTCATCATCGTTGGTGACACTCACCCACTCTCTAACGTTCACCACTATCACATAACTTGTAGAATGAACCACACTTTTCTTGGTAGTGTCTCTACCTCAACATCATCAAAAGATGAATATTAAAACTTCCATAGTGCATGCTCCCTCTGAAGCTAGACTCCCAAGGTTAGAATGAGCTTTAGTTAAACATTGGGCCTTATTTGGACCATCACAACTCAACACATTAAGTGATATCATCATCCTATGTCAAATACATCATGTGCACATGCCTATGATCTCAGATGTGTAACTTCACAACTCAATGAAGATACTAGCCTACCATCATCTCATCCTTCACACAAAGCTAACTTGTTCAGGCCAAACCATCCCTTGATTAGTCCCAATGATCCATGACAAATCATAAAACATCCATGATCTACACCTTGCCATAGGACAAACCATTTTTCACCAAGTTCACCACCAGTGCACCAGAACTCGTAGCCTATCTCATCACCTAGCCAATCGCAGCTAGATTTCCATGTCCTCAGCTAGACCTTTTGCTCCATGCTCTACAAAATCTTTCATCTCACTCTAATTTGATCCATTGTGAACATATATGGAAGATATGCATATACATAAGACATATAAAAGATGCGCATATACGGAAAATATGCATATACGAAAGATGTGCATATATAGATGTTGTCATATATGCATATTGCAAAAGTTACACACTCTTTTGTACATGCATAGCTTCCATATATGTGCATATACAGAAGTTGTACATATATGGAAGATATCACAGATTCTGTAAATGTGCATGTATGAAACTTGTACATATATGGACGTTGCACATATACATAAGATATGCACATATACATAAGTTGTGTATATATGGAATATATGTGCATATACAAAAGTTATGTGCATATATGAAAGTTGTTCATATATAGGATACATATGCAGATACGGATGTGCTGAACTTCAGTCTCTATATAGGTCCAACTTCCATATATGCACATCTTTTGTATATGCACATATATTCCATATATCAATACAAAAATTGTGCATATATGAAAATTGCATATATACAATGTTTGAAGTTATACACAAATTATGTATATGCACATCTTCCATATATGTGAAGCTTCTATACATGTGCAACTTACATATATGTGCATATATGAACGTTACACACATAAAAAAGTTGTGCACAACTTCAACCTCAATATATACGTAACATTATATATATATATATGCATATTTTTCGTATATGCGCAACATTCGTATATGAAAATATACGAAAGTTGTGTATATATGAAAAACATGTGCATTTTTGAAAGTTGAGCATTTACAGAAGATATGCAATACAAAAGATGTGCATATATAGAAATTGTATAACTTTTGTATATGCACATCTTGAGTATATGCGCATGTCTTCCGTATATGCACATATCTTCTATATATATGCATATATGGAAGTTGTGCATATACGACAGATATGCACATATGCACATATATGAGAGTTTCACATATATAAAAGATATGCGCATATACGGAAGATATGTGCATATATGGAATTTGTGCATATCTGGAGATGGATGTAGACTTGATCACTTCCATTGGATATGGATTTAGACATAGTTTTTCATTGGTGTTGATTAATGTAGACTTGATCACTTAAAATGGATATTCAACAATCTAGGTTATGAACAACATTGAAATATTTTTTATGTTATTAATAATAAATATGTCATGTGTTAGTTTGATAAAATATGTAATTAAAGGTCTTAAGAAAAAAATGATTGAATAACTTGGATAAACAAGGAAATTTAGGAAAGTGCATAAAATTATAGAAATATATCATTAATTGTTTAAATTAACATACATTGACTACACTAAAAGACACTTTATAAAAATTCAATATTAAATTGATTTACATGATATATTTTAGTTCATTTTAAGTATTAAAGTGACTTGCATTATAGTAAGATTGTACTTATTTCCTTAGTGTATGAAACTAGAATTCAAAATTGTTATTTTCCAAATTTTTACTTTTTGAATGTTAATTGAATGTTTTAAGTTAAGGAATTGATTGAAACATTTGATAGCCAACTAAATTTAGGAATGTTCATTAAATGATATAAAATTATCTAAAAACATATCATTAATTGTTTTTGGTATATTAAATTCCAGTACATATGAATTATATAATGTGTTATGAATAAGTTGTTGTAGATGACCTAAATATTTTTTTTTAATAAAACAAGTTATTAGTTGAACATTACTAGTTGAAGACATTTTTTTAAATTGAATTTCAAATGTATTTAAATTATATTTGTGTATTTTAATTGAACCATGAACATATATTTTAGTTTATTTTCAGTATCAAAATGACTTACATATCATAATCTAAGATTGTGCTTATTTTCCTACTTTATTTCTTGAGAAGTAAAAATTGTTATCTTGTTAGCTATGTATGATAATAAATTATCCGTATGAAAATATATGCAAATTACATTATACACATGAACATCCACAAATTGAAATAGTGTTCATGCATCCATAAATTTTCCATTATAATTATTTACTACATATTTTAATTAATTTTCTGAAATTATAGAACGTGTTTAAATACAGAGTTGTGAGTTCTTGCGTTGGAGTACCCTGGGTTATGGGTAGTCAAGGTAACTCGACCTGTCCCCATCACCAACGTGCTTGGAAGCAATAATAATTGATTCCCTTAGGAACTATATCCTTATTTTTTGCATGGAAAGGACCACCTTTTCAGTCTACATAGAAATTGGTATGATCAAGGCATCATTTTGATTTGGTCCTACAAGTGAGGGAATGTACCGAGTTATAGAATCAATATCTTTCTTCAGGTTTGCCTATAGTACAGTGATAAGATCACTATCATTAATTCCTAACTAATTCCTTTTCTATATCTTGGTGCTCTAAGATATTCTAATTCCTTTTCTATATCTCGATGCTCTAAGATATTCTAATTCCTTTTCTATATCTCGATGCTCTAAGATATTTTATCCATATATGCCTTTGAGGGATGAAATTTAGTTTTTTCTCTTATGGTTAGTCATATTCTTGTGAAAGGATTTGGTGTTTTTCTTCCCCTTTTAGAACCATCTAAATATTGAATTTTGGCACTGAACAATTTCTTCCTCGATTCTATATTGTTCTAGATGGTGAACAATAGATACTTCCTCCACATCCATATCATTATATATTACCTCTAGGATAATTTTCAGTTGAAGAAAATCCATATTTTCTTCAATTTGTTATTAGGCCTATAATATATTATACATTGAATTTATCCTAGCTCCATTTCTTCATGCATTATTTTAAACATTAAGCTTTTTCTAGAATATTTGCATAGACATGCTAGAGGATGGAAGATTTAAAAATTATGTCCATGGACCTTTATAAATTATGTCCAAAAAACTTTAAAATTATTGATTGATGAGATGGAAGATTTCAAAATTATGTCCATGGACCTCTATAAATGTATCCTCTTTTGTTCTCTATTTTCATACTAGTGGTAGGAAAATAAAATAGGTCATTGAAATGGATATGCGTGATTAATTATTAATATAGATGAATGATTATTTAATATGTGTTATTTATTATAATATGCATTATTAATTCTTAAAGCCTGTACTAAAGCACCTAATCCCAAATATTATAGAAGTAGAATTAACGGTTTGAAATATTTGATAGGAAGTATAGAGAGACTAGAACATTGATGTTTCTTAAGCAATGGAATATAGGCATGACTTTGGTAGACTAAAAATTAGGATATAAATAAAAAATGGAAATAACACTAGGAAATTCCATACATTTAGATAGTGAAAGCAACTTATAATTTATCTAAATGATACATCAATAAATAATATAGTGGAATTATGTTGTATTTATGCACAAGTGTAAGAAGAATCAAGATGTATCATTAGTGTCTTCATTATGTTTGATAATATAGGCCTTAGAGGCCTATTCATGAACATTGAAAAGAGGCCATTAGATATAAAGTACCATACAATCACAGAGTAATCTAAATTGGTCTAGATAAATTGAAGAAGCAAGGAACACACTGATTATTAAGGCAATATGAAAGGGAATATAATTAGTGAATTCAAGATAGTAACATAGAATTATTCTAAAGTACACATAAGAGGAAGTCAAATAAGAAACAATTTGTTTATACCTTAAGATAGTATACAAGTTCACTTATAAGAATAATAAACATAACCTATTATTAGCACAAGAAGATAGAAAAGTAAGTATAGTAGAGAGAAATGTAAGTTTGTAGGTTCCATCCCAATATTAGTAATACTTGTAGTATAAGATGTTCAAGGTGAAGCATTGAATTAATATTCTCCATGAATAAATACAACTAGCTCTTGTTATTATGAGTTTGGATCCTTTATTATTGCTTAATACCTTCTTCCCCATATGATTTGATTAGATATTAAATCCCTATAGAGACTTGTGTTGAACTCCTCCTCCACCCTTGGATTTGAATCAACCCGCAAGAATTTGAATTAATCATGAATCTCCACAATGTAACCCAACCCAAACCAATAAATACACAAAATAAGCAAAGATAAGTTTTTCTTTTATCTTTGATATAAGATATGGATACTAATTATATAAATTCATTTTTTATTTCATTTTTTATAATATTTATTGTTGTCCCATGGAATACAAAACTACTTCCATGAACAACCCTTCTCATGGATTTAATCACAAAATGTCTTTAGCTACTTACAAACACCATCACTTACTAACCAATGGTGCAAGAAGAGCATGGTGTTTTGAATTAAAGACGGGAATTGTTCAAAGGATACATGTGCAATAATGATACTCTCGAGCTTATTAATTCTAATTGTTGTGTGTGTTTCTACAAAGTAATTCATCCCAATATTAGTAATACTTGTAGTATAAGATGTTCAAGGTGAAGTATTGAATTAATATTCTCAATAAATACAACTAGCTCTTGTTATTATGAGTTTGGATCCTTTATTATTGCTTGAGACCTTTTTCCCCATATGATTTATTAGATATTAAATCCCTATAGAGACTTGTATTGAACTCCTCCTCCACCCTTGGATTTGAATAAGCCCGCAAGAATTTGAATTAATCACGAATCTCCATAATGTAACCCAACCCAAACCAATAAATACACAAAATAAGCAAAGATAATTTTTCCTTTTATCCTTGATATAAGATATGGATACTAATTGTATAAATTCATTTTTTATAATATTTATTATTATCCCATGGAATACGAAACTACTTCCATGAACAACCCTTCTCATGGATTTAATCACAAAATGTCTTTAGCCACTTACAAACACCATCACTGACTAACCAATGGTGCAAGAAGAGCATGGTGTTTTGAATTAAAGATGAGAATTGTTCAAAGGATACATGAGAAATAATGATATTCTCGAGCTTATTAATTCTAATTGTTGTGTGTTTCTATAAAGTAATTCATTTTGTCGAATTGACATTATGTTGAACTCATTGAAATGAAATCCGAAAAATCCTTGTAAAAAGAACACATTTCTTAAATGTCTTTCAACCTAAATGGTAACACTAAAGAGATCATTATGATTCAATTCATATAGCTAAGAGACATTGTAGATCTTATAATATAATTTAATGAGAAATCCTAAGATCTACCTCATCCCCAATAAAATATGAGGTAGAACCTCCCCCCTACACAACTCATGAGTGTGATTAGAGACTTGGATAGTCATTCAGCAAACCTATAATCTTAAACCCAAATTCTTCTACTAAGTTTTGATTAATTCAGCATTGTCATTTGTAATAAAATATTTAATTATTTCGATAGGCTTGTCTACTTTGGAATAGGGATTCCATAACTTTAATTTAAATATAAAAAATTATTGGGTGGATGGTAGAGATTTAACCTTCATTGAATATTCTAAAATATTCTTGGTAGTACTAAAGAATCAATATTTGAGATTAATCTCCAAAATAGTTTTTCCCTTCCTATCATTATAATTAAATTGAATAATTAAAAAAAATGTCATTTGAACAAGTGCATATTGAATGAGATATGGTTTTTTTTTATGTGGTAGTGATGAGCCATGGTATTGGTCATGGTACCATAACAATGCTTATTTACAGCTTAAGAATCTTTATGGTAAGAATCTTACTGCATGTTATATATTATATATATATATATATATATATATATATATATATATATATATATCTGTGTGTGTGTGTTTAACTCATACGTTAATTCTTTTTGTGATTAATAAAATAACAAAAAAAAAATAGTTCATTTTTATGAATTATTTAATTTGTAGCATTGTGAGATGTATTATAAAATACATGTTTGGGTACTGATCATGGATTGATTCCTATTTTCATTACCAAGCATTTATTGTATGGTTATGCTCCTATTTATTATAAGCATATAAATACTTTCTTACTATTCATTTTCTTTATTAAAACTCATGTGAGTGCATAGTTATAAACTATTGAAATAACTTAGCAATCAATTTTTTTGAGGTGTAATCCTTTTTCAAATTTACAGTTCAAAAAAGTTGTTTTTTTTCTTCAAAGAGTCCTAGTTCAAGTGGTTTGAACAACACTTATTCACCATCAACCCAAAATGGTGTGGGCCAAGAAAATAAATCTCTTAATACTTTCTAAATTTTAAATTAAAACAAACTCATTAATATATAATTTAAATAACTAATCAATATTATTTTTTCTCTTTCCTTGCATTCAATGAAAATATCACAATTTCATTTAAAAAATAAGTTTGCAACATTCCAATCAAATTATATAAACATGAATTTAGGTTCATGATGTTAAATTTCTTAAATTTCTTAACTAATAAACTTAGGAATTTACATTTAGTGTGAATAATTTTTTAATTAATAAGTTTAATAGAGTATTTATAAAAAGATAGGCATTGTTTACCAATGTTACAAATTTATAGATTTTTTGCCAAGAATTTGGTAAAAAAAATTGAAAAAATGAGAATGCTTGAGTGTTTGAATCATTTTTTGATGGTGGAAATGTCTTTAGCACCATCAAAAACCCGTGGGCACCCAAAATCCTGAAGTTTGACAGCTATAACCCAAAAAGAATGCAAAATTTTGTCATAATGGGTTCTTTAGACTACATGTAAAGGTTATGACTATGTTATAGCTATTTTTGACATCATCCTTACCCATTTTTACATTTATCAATATAGATCTATCTTAACTACGGATGTAATATTGAAAAATGTGCAACAAGAAATGTTAATTTAGAATGTGCTAAAAATAAGACTCCCAAAAATAGCATGTCTAAAAATAGCAGTTTGGCCAGTGAGGTCATTGGCCACCTTGGGTGAGAGGTGAAACTACTAAAAATAGAAAGTTCTGAAAATAGCATTTCTAGGTCCCTTCCTATTTATAGTAGTCCCTGGTGTGTCAATATGAAGTAAAAATGAATTTGGTCTTAACAACAGTTTAAAATATTAATTAATTAATCTCCATGAGTTAATTAGTTAAGGAAAAACAAACTTGAAGTCTATGTGAAGACATGCAATAGTTTATTTATTAATTGGTGAATTTATCCATCAGTTAAAGAGATAAGGATGAGTTGAAATTTTGAGTTGAAATTAGTTGGCTCAGTTAACTGAGTCAAGTCCAGTTAGATTAATTTAACAAGTTGTTAAATTAATGAGATTCAATTTGTTAATGCTTGCATACATGTAACAACTAGTATTTTCATATAACTGAATATTATAGCTTAAATAACTCATGCATGTTAGTTCAGGCAAAGACCCAGTTGAGATCAGAGAAGGGACAGTGTACTATCAGTTGGATGAATATTTTTCCTATAAAGGAAGTTCATCCATGATGAGGATGTATCTCCTTTAGGTTTGTGTAGTTATTTTAGAGGTCAGTGTTGTGTGTGAGGTGAGAATCACACTGGTTGCAACTGGAGGACCCAGGAAAAATTGTGCATAGAAATAGGAGGCTTGGAGGGCAGAGGAGAAGGTTTGCGAGAAGCCTTTGACTATCTATGAGCAACAGAGGGATTGTACCGAGAGTTGGATAGCTTCCAAACTAAGACTTTGTGTAATCCAAACTATATTTCCACTTGTATGATAATACAGAGATGGGGTCTTAGGCTGGTGCTTCCCCTAGATATATCTTCTTTGTTATGTGTGTTTCATTTTTCCATATCAGTTATATGTGTTCTTATTGATGTTTCTCATGGTTGATTAAGCTTACACTAAATTGTTTATAGAAGTAGATCAAGTGTTTTACTTTAGTACATTGCATTACCAGGTTGATCTACAGGTGGGAAAAATTCTAGGAAAAATTCTACAAAATTCTACATGGTATCAGAGCTAGCTGATTTGTAGAAAAAGTTCTACATGATATCAAAGTTAGTTGATTTGTAGGAAAAATTCTACAAAATTCTACATGCTATCAGAGCATAGGTGATCAAGGAGAGAATAATATACTAAGAGGAGATTTCAAAGTTTTGAGTTTTGGGCCACGAGTTTGCAGAGAAGATCTGAAAATATATGTACGAAATTTCAGAAACAAATAACAGATTTGGATTCCTTGCTGAAAAAAAAACCAAATTAAAAAAAAAATTGGCTGAATTGGAGTTTGGATGAGGGAGATATCGCTAATTTAAAATCACTTATTTTTCTAGAAAATTTTGTGACGGCGGGAAAGTGGAAATAGATTGGTGTGCTAGCCAAGAACCTTTATGCACTTGAGGTACAAGATGCATGCAAAGCCTTGAGGAGCAAGACAAATGTTAGATACTTGGTGGTTAAGAGGGAGAGTAAATTACCTCTCAACATGCGGCGCCAGAAGAAGTCTCAAACAATTGTTGAGGAGCCACAATTGGTGAAGCAGCTTCAGGAGGTTGTGGAGCAACCACATCTAGGGAAGCTGAGAGGAGACAGAGTGGAGACATCCACTCATGCAGAGACCTCCAGTAGGGGGAAACCTCAAGCCAGGTGGGCTGAGGGATCACATGCAGTCATACCTTTAGGTAGGAGGTGGGGTGATGTAGAGTGACTGTCCCAAGGAGGAGGGGTAGGATCCTTGAGGTACCCAACCTCTTGGATGAGACCTTGCTACGAGATCCCCAATGTCAAGTAGCAGGAACTGATTGATTGGGTAGAGACAAATGTGGATGGAGTGATAGAGAGAGCAACAATGCAGGGAATCTCAGGATAGCGCATAGCTAGTAGGCTATAGTAATATGAGAGGCACAAGTGTTTTGCACAGTGCTAGGTGGCACAGAGAGGTGTGCAATGGTGCGAGATGCATGGAAATGTTGCAGTAGCGCAGATGTTAGAGAGGGAGCACTTTTCAGCAGCAGGTAGAGCTTCAGCATCAGAATATGTTCCTAACCCAACAGAGTGGTCAGTTGGGAGTGTTTTTGTTCCAAGTGTTGTTGGAGCAAGTGGACTGGATAGATGTGTTGCATGCAGAACATTTCAAAGTTACAGGTTCGGGTTCGAGAGGAAGCCTTTCTTGTTGAGAGGGAGTGTTGAAAAATGTGCCAAGAAATGTTAAATTTAGAATGTGCTAAAAATAGGACTCCTAAAAATGGCATGTCTAAAAATAGCAGTTTGGCCAGTGAGGTCATTGGCCAGCTTGGGTGAGAGGTGAAACTGCTAAAATAGAAAGTTCTAAAAATAACATTTCCGGGTCCCTTCCTATTTATAATAATTCCTGATCTATCAATAGGAAGTAAAAACAAATTTGGTCTTAATAACAGTTTAAAATATTAATTAATTAATCTCAATGAGTTAATTAGTTAAGGAAAATTAACTTGAAGTTTATGTAAGGACATGCAACAGTTTATCTATTAATTGGTGAATTTATCCATCAGTTAAAGAGATAAGGATGAGTTGTAATTATGAGTTGAAATTAGTTGGCTTAGCTAACTGAGTCAAGTCCAGTTAGATTAATTTAACAAATTGTTAAATTAATGAGATTTAGTTTGTTAATGCTTACATGCATGTAACAATTGGTATTTTTAGATAACTGAATATTATAGCTTAAATAACTCATGCATGTCAGTTCAGACAAAGACCCAGTTGAGATTAGAGAAGGGACAATGTACTATCAGTTGGATGAATATTTTTCCTATAAAGGAAGCTCATCCATGATGAGGAGTTATCTCCTTCAAGTTTGTGCAGTTATTTCAGAGGCTAGTGTTGTGTGTGAGGTGAGAATCACACAGGTTGTAGCTAGAGGACACAGGAAAAATTGTGCATAGAAATAGGAGGCTTGGAGGGTAGAGGAGAAGGTTTGTGAGAAGCCTTTGACTATCTATGAGCAGCAGAGGGATTGTACTAAAAGCTGGACAGTTTCCGAGCTAAGGCTTTGTGTAATACAGACTATATTTCCACTTGTATGATAATATAGAGATGGGGTCTTAAGCTGGTGCTTTCCCCTAGTTATATCTTCTATGTTATGCGTGTTTGATTTCTCCATATCATTTATATGTGTTCTTATTGATGTTACTCATGGTTTATTAAGCTTCCGCTAAATTGTTTGTAGAAGTAGATCAAGTGTTTTGCTTTAGTACATTGCATTACTAGGTTGATCTACAGGTGGGAAAAATTCTAGGAAAAATTCTACAAAATTCTACATGGTATGAGAGCTAGTTGATTTGTAGAAGAAGTTCTACATGGTATCAAAGCTAGCTCATTTGTAGGAAAAATTCTACAAAATTCTACATGTAACACACTGAGAGGAATCCAATTTCTTCAAGTGCAAATTTTTTTATGAGCCAACATTATTTAAATGTTTTGTATAGTTATTTATTTATTTTTATTTTTATATCCTCCAAATTTTTTATTTTGACTTACATGAGAAAATTTTCAACCTTGATTACAGACTAACAACTTTACAAATCATAGGCAAAATGAGTCTCGAGGCTCACTAAGCCTTTGAGCTCAATTAATCAAATCATTGAGTATTTCTTTTATATTTATATGTCAGCTATAATATTTAAGTTGATAAGGTGTTTTCATTTTAAAATAAAGATGATGAAATTTTAATTTAATTAAAATTAATTATTAGGTATAGATTAGAGATTTAATTTTTATGGAATAATTTTAAATATTTTTAATAATATTCATAAATAAAGATTGAGTTTTTTTTAAAATAAACTATTAATCAATTATAAAAAAAAAAAATAAACATTCTCCACACAATTCCATCCCCAAATCTAAATTTTGATATATATATTATATATATATATATATATATATATATTTATATTAATATATATAATTATAATTAATAATAATTATTAAATGAAAAAAAATTATAATTTAATTAATTAAAATGATTTTTTATTTTATTTTAAATATCTATTTAGATTCTTATAGAATTAATATTTATGAAATATTATTAAGTCTTTAATTCCTATATCTATATAAAATACGTAAAAAACATAATCAGAATTATCCACAGGTTTATTATATATATATAGATTATAGTTAATAATAATTATTAAATGAAAAAAAGTTGTTATTTAATTATTTGTTATCTTTATTAATTTTAAATATCTATTTGGATTCTTATGGAAAATTATTACTTATGAAAAATTATTGTCAACCATTTATTCCTTAGTTCCTATATCTGCAATATAGCTTAAAAAACACTAAAAACCAGCCTGAGATATGGGAGATTCCCCTTTATTCCATCTTGCATATTGGGTACACAGTTCATCACATTTTCTCAACCCTAAACACACCTGTGAAAAATTAACTTAATCTTCAATACAAAATACAAGAGGAGGAGCTCTGCAACGTACAACTACTCGCTACCATCTTTAACGGTTTTTACAAGAAAATACAAAATAAAATGTTGGTAGCGAGCCTCCAAAACGAAGTGAATGAAAAATTTTGGAGGTTGGTTGTAGTTACTACAACAAAAAGTGATGACTTCTGTATAGGAGGAACTTCTGTATATGCACATATATATATATATATATATATATATATATATATATATGGAAGTGTGCATATATGGGAAATGGTGTATATATATTTGCAACTTCTGTATATGCAAAACTTCTATCCATTCACATAGATATGGAAGTGTGTATATATAGAAGATAGCTTCCATATATATGTGCATATATAAAAGTTATGCATATACAGAAAATGACTTCCATATATATGTGCATATACAAACGTCGTGCATATACGGAAGCCATCTTCTATATATGCATGCTTCCATATATATACAAAATAAGCACATATATATACAAAATACATACATATACGTAAGAACATATATATCTTTTGTATATGCATGTTTCCATATATATGCGCATATACAAAAATTACGGATATATAGAAAATGCCTTTTGTATATGCACAACTTTTGTATATGCACATATATATGGAAATATGCATATATAGAAGATGGATTTCATATATGAGTAACTTCTACATATGCACATTTTCTATATATTCATATAAATATAGAATCATATATATACAGAATATGGCTTCCATATATGTGCAACTTTTGTATATGTGTATAGATATGGAAGCGTTCATATACAGAAATCAAAAATATACAGAAGATGAGAATATATAATCCATATACTAAATTTGTGCATATACAGAAGCTATCTTCCATATATGTAAGATGGATAATATATATATATATATTTTTTTTCTTATGAAAAATTTGCATATATACATAAGATCACTTCTGTATATGCACATCTATATGGAAGCATGCATATACAAAATATGGTCTCCATATATGCACACCTTCAATATATGTATATAAATATGGAAGTCATATTTTATATATGCACGCTTGCATAACTATGTGCATATATAGAAGTAACACATATATAGAAGATGAATTCTATATGTGCGCAACTTTTGTATATGCACATAGATATGGAAGTCATCTTCTGTATATTTGCAACTTTTGTATATGCACATATATATGGAAGATATCTTTCGTATATGTATGCTTCCATATCTATGTGCATGGATATAATATTTGCATATATAGAAGTTGCGAATATACATGTCATTTTTCATATATGCACACTTCTATATATATGTAAATATAAAAAGGTTGTGCATATATAGAAGCCATCGCTTCTATATATATGGTATGCGCAACTTCTATATATGCATGTATATATGGAAATGTGCATATGTGGAAGATGACTTATGTATATTTTCAACTTCTATATATTCACAAATTCTATATGGAAGCGTGCTTATATGGAAGATGGATTTTGTATATGTGCAACTTATATATATGCAAGGTTACTCATGAAAAGTGTGCATAATTTTATTCATGAAAAGGAAATATGAGTGTTGAAATGATATATTTTATCCCTAATTTTCTCATGGAAGAAGTTTCTTATGATGGGCCTGTGAACAAACTAACAAGGAAGGGCCTATTGGGAATTGCAAAGTTGAGCTCAAAAGTGACTAAAGAAGGCACCAATATAAATTAGAACTGTGTCATGCACTATAGCGTGGGGTTCTTTAGGGTCCAATGCAGCGGGAAAGTGCAAGAGATAGTGTGATGAGCTTGCTGAATGAAACTATGCAACGAAAAAATTTCAAGGGAGAGGAAGATCACGACTGCACATTTTGGCTTCATAGTGATTAGTGAAAGGTCTCACTATGGAATATAAGTGTGTCATGTGTAGAGGATGCCAATAAGGATAAGAGGATGGCACAATGGGGAAGTCTAGTGGACAAGGGTTAATGGCTTACTGACTGAGACTGCGTAATGTGCTATGAAGGAAGGGAAGACTTAGTGTATTGTGCAATTATCTTTAGTAGTCACTAAGGAGAGGCTTTATTGTCTAATATAACAATGGCATGTGATAGGGACATAATCAAAATAAGGAATGGCATAGTGAGGGACTCTAGTCAACAAAGAAGGCAAGACTAGGCACTGCAATTCTGACATGCGTGATGCTTGAGGGGAAGGCTCTATGTTAGTGCAATTGAGGGATGCAGTGACTTAAAGGTAAACTGGTTATCCACTAGAACATCATCATGTGTAGAGGAGGATCATTAGGCAAGAAGATTGCATAGTTAGTTGAAGTAGACAATAGAAGGCTAGATCACTTTGCCTTGAAGGTGTTCATTGCATTGTGAAAGAGAAATTCCTTTATATAACATAATTTTCTTTTGCAAGGGGGTGAAGGAGGTCCTTGCTGTCAACTATAAGTGCTCCATGTGTTATGCAAGGCATAATTGATCACATATATTTACATATCTTCCATATATGTGCAACTTCTGTTTATGCATATTACATAAGTTGCACATTGCGTTTGTATATGTGCAACTTCTATATATTTGTATATATGGAAGTTGTGCATTTATTGAATCTATGTGCATATATTCTATATATGCATATATCTTCCATATATGCAAAACTTCTATATATGCACTATTTGAAAGTTGTGCATATACATAAACAGTGCGGAAATTTCGCAATACGCATAAGAAAAAGCTACACATATATGAAATATATGTGCATATACAGAAGTTGCACATATATTAATTTTATTCACATGTGCAATTCTTCTATATATGTGTTAACTTCCATATATGTTCTTACACTTTGATATATGCATGCTTAAGTATCTTTCCATGCATATATGGAAATACACATATAGGGAAGAGCACACTTTTTTGTGTCTTTTGTTTAAGTGTGCATATATGGAAGAATTTTGTTTATGCACACATATATATATATATATATATATCAATGGTACATATAAAGAATTGGTTTCAATATATGACTGAATTCTATATATCACCACATATATGGAAGCTCTCTTCTCTATAGGTAAGTGATGCATATATGGAAGTTATTACATATACAAAAATAACACATATACAAAAAAGTCCCCATCTAATTTCCTCGTAATGGGGAGCTCAATTCTAAATATAGGAATATGTTGTATTGTTTGAAGACTACAGGTCTAAGCCAAGTAAGCAGAGAACGAGGTTGCTATCATAGTTGTTTCTCAAGGCAATAAAAATTAATTGACGTGATAGTAACCTAGCCAAGCACAAGGGGATTATAAGAAATGTGAGAAAATCAAAATAGATAGGCAACATGTAGGAGCTTCACTCATGCCACTAATTGTAGAGAGGGAATGTCGAAGTACTTACCTATATTTTTTCCATATCTATCTATATATGCATGTTTCCATATATATGCACATATAAAAAAATTGCATATATATAGAAGACGACTTCTGTATATGCGCAACTTCTGTTTATGCACGTATATATGGAAGCATGCATATACAGAAGATGACCTTCATATAGGAGTAGCTTCTACATATGCACATAGATATAGAAGCATACATATATGGAATATGGCTTCCATATATGTGAAAATTTTGTATATACTCATAGATGTGGAAGCGTGCATATACGGAAATCAAACATGTACAAAAGATGAGCATATATAAGCCATATACTAAAGCTGCATATATAGCCTCTTTGAGGGGGAAACCTCATTTACATTACATAAATGAACATTTATTGGATGATACAAATGACAAGACCTCATTTGTATATATAGGAGTCTAAGGAGTCACAATATAATTAGAGCCTACATAACAATCTTAATGTAAGGGCACAACAATAACAATAAGAGGGCTACACTAACAATAACAATAAGGGGGCTGCATTATTATTATAGGGACCTCTAACAACAAGGGAGGTGTTTCCACTACTGAGAATTATCTCATCATTGTTGGTGACACTCACCCACTCTCTAGCGTTCACCAATATCACATAACTTGTAGAATGAACCACACTTTTCTTGGTAGTGTCTCTACCTCAATATCATCAAAAGATGAATATTAAAACTTACATAGTGCATGCTCCCTATGAAGCTAGACTCCCTCTAATTCTACGCAACCTCCACTAGCTCACACTGCTACTGAACCTATGTCCTCCCATGGTTAGAATGAGCTTCAGTTAAACATTGGGCCTTATTTGGACCATAACAACTCAACACATTGAGTGATATCATCATCCTATGTCAAATACATCATGTGCACATGCCTATGATCTCAGATGTGTAACTTCACAACTCAATGAAGATACTAGCCTACCATCATCCCATCCTTCACACAAAGCTAACTTGTTCATGCCAAACCATCCCTTGATTAGTCCCAGTGATCCATGACAAATCATAAAACATCCATGATCTACACCTTGCCATAGGACAAACCATTTTTCACCAAGTTCACCACCAATCCACCAGAACTCGTAGCCTATCTCATCACCTAGCTAGTCGAAGCTAGATTTCCATGTTCTCAGCTAGACCTTTTGCTCCATGCTCTACGAAATCTTTCATCTCCCTCTAAGTTGATCCATTGTGAACATATATGGAAGATATGCATATACATAAGACATATAGAAGATGTGCATATACAAAAAATATGCATATACGAAAGATGTGCATATATAGATGTTGTCATATATGCATATTGCAAAAGTTACACACTTCTTTTGTACATGCATAGCTTCCATATATTTGCATATACAGAAGTTGTACATATATGGAAGATATCACAGATTCTGTAAATGTGCATGTATGAAACTTGTACATATATGGACGTTGCACATATACATAAGATATTCACATATACATAAGTTGTGTATATATGGAATATATGTGCATATACAAAAGATATGTGCATATATGAAAGTTGTTCATATATAGGATATATATGCAGATACGGATATACAGAACTTCAGCTCTATATAGCTGCAACTTCCATATATGCACATCTTTTTTATATGCACATATATTCCGTATATCAATACAAAAATTGTGCATACATGAAAATTGCATATATACAATGTTTGAAGTTATAGACAAATTATGTATACGCACATCTTCCATATATGTGAAGCTTCTGTACATGTACAACTTACATATATGTGGATTTATGAAAGTTACACATATACAAAAGTTGTGCACACCTTCAACCTCAATATATACGTAACCTATATATATATATATATATATATATATATATATATAATATATATATATGCATATTTTTCATATATGCACAACATTCATATATGAAAATATACGAAAGTTGTGTATATATGAAAAACATGTGCATTTTTGAAAGTTGAGCATATATGGAAGATATGCAATACAAAAGATGTGCATATAGAAATTGTATAACTTTTGTATATGCACATCTTGAGTATATGTGCATGTCTTTCGTATATGCACATATCTTCTATATATATGCATATATGAAAGTTGTGCATATACGACAGATATGCACATATGCACATATATGAGAGTTTCACATATACAAAAGATATGCGCATATATGGAAGATATGTGCATATATGGAAGTTGTGCATATCTGGAGATGGATGTAGACTTGATCACTTCCATTGGATATGGATTTAGACAGAGTTTTTCATTGGTGTTGATTAATGTAGACTTGATCACTTAAAATAGATATTCAATAATCTAGGTTATGAACAACATTGAAATATTTTTACGTTATTAATAATAAATATATCATGTGTTAGTTTGATAAAATATTTAATTAAAGGTCTTAAGAAAAAAAATGATTGAATAACTTGGATAGACAAGGAAATTTAGGAAAGTGCACAAAATTATAGAAATATATCATTAATTGTTTAAATTAACATACATTGACTACACTAAAAGACACTTTATACAAATTCAATATTAAATTGATTTACATTATATATTTTAGTTCATTTTAAGTATTAGAGTGACTTGCATTATAGTAAGATTGTACTTATTTCCTTAGTGTATGAAACTAGAATTCAAAATTGTTATTTTCCAAATTTTTACTTTTTGAATGTTAATTGAATGTTTTAAGTTAAGGAATTGATTGAAACATTTGATAGCCAACTAAATTTAGGAATGTTCATTAAATGATATAAAATTATCTTAAAACATATCATTAATTGTTTTTTGGTATATTAAATTCCAATACATATGAATTATATCATGTGTTATGACTAAGTTGTTGTAGATGACCTAAAAAATGTTTTTTAATAAAACAAGTTATTAGTTGAACATTACTAGTTGAAGACATTTTTTTTAAATTGGATTTCAAATGTATTTAAATTATATTTGTGTATTTTAATTGAACCATGAACATATATTTTAGTTTATTTTAAGTATCAAAATGACTTGCATATCATAATCTAAGATTGTGCTTATTTTCCTAGTTTATTTCTTGAGAAGTCAAAATTGTTATCTTGTTAGGTATGTATGATAATAAACTATCCGTATGAAAATATATACAAATTACATTATACACATGGACATCCACAAACTGAAATAGTGTTCATGCATCCATAAATTGTCAATTATTATTTTTACTACATATTTCAATTAATTTTCTGAAATTCTAGAATGTGTTTAAATACAAAGTTGTGAGTGCTTGCGTTGGAGTACCCTGGGTTATGGGTAGTCAGGGTAACCCAACCTGTCCCCATCACTAACATGCTTGGAAGCAATAATAATTGATGCCCTTAGGAACTATATCCTTATTTTTTTGCATGGAAAGGACCACATTTTGAGCTTCCTGCATAGAAATTGGTATGATCAAGTCCTCATTTTGATTTGGTCCTACAAGTGAGGGAATGTACCGAGTTATAGAATCAATAGCTTTCTTCAGGTTTGCCTATAGTACAGTGATAAGCTCACTATCATTAATTCCTAACTAATTCCTTTTCTATATCTTGGTGCTCTAAGATATTCTAATTCCTTTTGTATATCTCAATGCTCTAAGATATTCTAATTCCTTTTCTATATCTCAATGCTCTAAGGTATTTTATCCATATATGCCTTTGAGGGATGAAATTTAGTTTTTTCTCTTATGGTTAGTCATATTCTTGTGAAAGGATTTGGTGTTTTTCTTGCCCTTTTAGAACCATCTAAATATTGAATTTTGGCACCGAACAATTTCTTCCTCGATTCTATATTGTTCTAGGTGGTGAACAATAGATACTTCCTCCACATCCATATCATTATATATTACCTTTAGGATAATTTTCAGTTGAAGAAAATCCATATTTTCTTCAATTTGTTATTAGGCCTATAATATATTATACATTGAATTTATCCTAGTTCCATTTCTTCATGCATTATTTTAAACATTAAGCTTTTGCTAGAATATTTGCATACACATTCTAGAGGATGGAAGATTTCAAAATTATGTCCACGGACCTCTATAAATGTATCTTCTTTTGTTCTCTATTTTCATACTAGTGGTAGGAAAATAAAATAGGTCATTGAAATGGATATGCATGGTTAATTATTAATATATGAATGATTATTAATATGTGTTATTGATTATAATATGCATTATTAATTCTTAAAACTTGTACTAAAACACTTCATCCCAAATATTATAGAAGTAGAATTAACGGTTTGAAATATTTGATAGGAAGTATAGAGAGACTAGATCATTGATGTTTCTTAAGCAATGGAATATAGGCATGACTTTGGTAGACTAAAAATTAGGATATAAATAAAATGGAAATAACACTAGGAAATTCCATACATTTAGATAGTGAAAGCAACTTATAATTTATCTAAATGATACATCAATAAATAATATAGTGGAATTATGTTGTATTTATGCACAAGTGTAAGAAGAATCAAGATGTATCATTAGTGTCTTCTTTATGTTTGATAATATAGGCCTTAAAGGCTTATTCATGAACATTGAAAAGAGGCCATTAGATATAAAGTACCATACAATCACAGAGTAAGCTAAATTGGTCTAGATAAATTGAAGAAGCAAGGAACACACTAATTATTATGGCAATATGAAAGGGAATATAATTAGTGAATTCAAGATAGCAACATAGAATTATTCTAAAGTACACATAAGAGGAAGTCAAATAAGAAAAAAATTGTTTATACCTTAAGATAGTATACAAGTTCACTTATAAGAATAATAAACTTAACCTATTATTAGCACAAGAAGATAGAAAAGTAAGTATAATAGAGATAAACGTAAGTTTGTAGGTTCCATCCCAATATTAGTAATACTTGTAGTATAAGATGTTCAAGGTGAAGCATTGAATTAATATTCTCCATGAATAAATACAACTAGCTCTTGTTATTATGAGTTTGGATCCTTTATTATTGCTTAATACCTTCTTCCCCATATGATTTGATTAGATATTAAATCCCTATAAAGACTTGTGTTGAACTCCTCCTCCACCCTTGGATTTGAATCAACCCGCAAGAATTTGAATTAATCATGAATCTCCACAATGTAATCCAACCCAAACCAATAAATACACAAAATAAGCAAAGATAAATTTTTCTTTTATCTTTGATATAAGATATGGATACAAATTATATAAATTCATTTTTTATTTCATCTTTTATAATATTTATTGTTGTCCCATGGAATACGAAACTACTTCCATGAACAACCATTCTCATGGATTTAATCACAAAATGTCTTTAGCTACTTACAAACACCATCACTTACTAACCAATGGTGCAAGAAGAGCATGGTATTTTGAATTAAAGACGGGAATTGTTCAAAGGACACATGAGCAATAATGATACTCTCGAGCTTATTAATTCTAATTGTTGTGTGTGTTTCTACAAAGTAATTTATCCCAATATTAGTAATACTTGTAGTATAAGATGTTCAAGGTGAAGTATTGAATTAATATTCTCAATAAATACAACTAGCTCATGTTATTATGAGTTTGGATCCTTTATTATTGCTTGAGACCTTCTTCCCCATATGACTTGATTAGATATTAAATCCCTATAGAGACTTGTGTTGAACTCCTCCTCCACCCTTGGATTTGAATCAGCCCGTAAGAATTTGAATTAATCACGAATCTCCACAATGTAACCCAACCCAACCCAATAAATACACAAAATAAGCAAAGATAATTTCTTCTTTTATCCTTGATATAAGATATGCATACTAATTGTATCAATTCATTTTTTATAATATTTATTATTGTCCCATGGAATACGAAACTACTTCCATGAACAACCCTTCTCATGGATTTAATCACAAAATGTCTTTAGCTACTTACAAACACCATCACTGACTAACCAATGGTGCATGAAGAGCATGGTGTTTTGAATTGAAGACGAGAATTGTTCAAAGGATACATGAGCAATAATGATATTCTCGAGCTTATTAATTCTAATTGTTGCGTGTTTCTATAAAGTAATTCATTTTCTCCAATTGACATTATGTTGAAATCATTGAAATGAAATCCGAAAAATCCTTGTAAAAAGAACACATTTATTAAATGTCTTTCAACCTAAATGGTAACACTAAAGAGATCATTATGATTCAATTCATATAGCTAAGAAACAGTGTAGATCTTATAATATAATTTAATGAGAAATCCTAAGATCTACCTCATCCCGAACCTCCCCCCTACAGAACTCATGAGTGTGATTAGAGACTTGGATAATCATTCAGAAAACCTATAATCTTAAACCCAAATTCTTCTACCAAGTTTTGATTAATTTGGCATTGTCATTTGTAATAAAATAATTAATTATTTCGATAGGCTTGTCTACTTTGGAATAGGGATTCCATAACTTTAATTTAAATATAAATAATTATTAGGTGTATGGTAGAGATTTAACCTCCATTGAATATTCTAAAATATTCTTGGTAGTATTAAAGAATTAATACTTGAGATTAATCTCCAAAATAGTTTTTCCCTTCCTATCATTATAATTAAATTGAATAATTAAAAAAATGTCATTTGAACAAGTGCATATTGAATGAGATATGGTTTTTTTTTTTATGTGGTAGTGATGAGACATGGTATTGGTCATGGTACCATAACAATGCTTATTTACAGCTTAAGAATCTTTATGGTAAGAATCTTACTGCACGTTATATATATATTTGATATATATTATATATATTAAATAATATATATATAAATATTATATATATATATTATATATAACTCATATGTTATTTTTTTGTATTAATAAAATAACAAAAAAATAGTCTTTTTATGAATGTATTTAATTTGTAGATTGTGAGATGTTTAAATACATGTTGGGTACTATCATGGGATGATCCTATTTCATTACCAAAACATTTATATAGTGTAATGTCGTATTTATTATTATAGAGCATAAATTCGTTCTTACTATTCATTTTCTTTATTAAAACTCATGTGAGCGCATAGCTATAAACTATTGAAATAACTTAGCAATCAATTTTTTTGAGGTGTAATCCTTTTTCAAATTTACAGTTCAAAAAAGTTGTTTTTTTTTCAAAAAGTCCTAGTTCAAGTGGTTTGAACCACACTTATTCACCATCAATCCAAAATGGTGTGGGCCAAGAAAATACATCTCTTAATACTTTCTAAATTTTAAATTAAAACAAACTCATTAATATA
>APFE030718916.1:51309-80391 GCA_000404065.3 Pinus taeda | reverse complement strand
AAATCAGCTAAATTAAAGTTCAGATGAGGGAGATATCGCTGATTTAAAATCAGCTCTTTTTCCAAAAAAAATTGTGACGAAGGGAAAGTGGAAATAGATTGGTGTGCTAGCCAAGAACTTGTATGCACTTAAGGTACAAGATGCATGCAAAGCCTTGAGCAGCAAGGCAAAGGTTAGAGATTTGGTGGTTGAGAGGGAGGGTATATTACCTCTCAACATGCAGAGCCAGAAGAAGTCTCAGACAATTGTGGAGGAGCCAAGATTGGTGCAGCAGCTTCAGGAGGTTGTAGAGTAGCCAAAATAGGGGAAGCTGAGAGGAGATCGAGTAGAGACATCTACTCATGCAGAGACCTCCAGTAGGGGGAAACTTCAAGCCAGGTGGGCTGAGGGATCACATGCAGTCATACCTCCATGTAGGAGGTGGGGTGATGTGGATTGATCATCCCAAGGAGGAGGGGCAGGATCCTTGAGGTACCCAACCTCTTGGATGAGACCTTGCTATAGGAGCCCCGATGTGGAGTAGCAGGAACTCACTAATTGGGTAGAGACGGATGCAGATGGAGCAACAAAGAGAGCGACAGTGCAGGGAATCCGAGGACAGCGCATAGGTGGGAGGCTGTAGCAATGTGAGAGGCACAAGTGTTTTGCATAGTGTTAGGTGGCACAGAGAGATGTGCAATGGTGTGAGATGCATGGAGATGTTGCAGTAGCACAGATGTTAGAGAGGGAGCACTTATCAGCAGCAGGTAGAGCTTCAGCATCAGAGTATGTCCCTAGCCCAACATATTGGTCAGTTGAGAGTGTTTTTGTTCCAAGTGTTGTTGGAGCAAGTGGACCGGGTAGATGTGTTGCATGTAGAACATTCCAGAGTTACAGGATCGGGTTTGAGAGAAAGCCTTTATTGTTGAGAGGGAGTGTTGAAAAATGTGCAACAAGAAATGTTAAATTTAGAATGTGCTAAAAATAGCATGTCTAAAAATAGCAGTTTGGCCAGTGAGGTCATTGACCACATTGGATGAGAGGTGAAACTACTAAAAATAGAAAGTTCTAAAAATAGCATTTCTAGGTCCCTTCCTATTTATAGCAGTCCCTAGTCTATCTATAGGAAGTAAAATAATTTTGGTCTTACCAGTAGTTTGGAATATTAATTAATTAATTCTCCATGAGCTAATTAATTATGAAAAATTAAACTTGAAGTCTTTGTGAGATCATGCAATTATTTTCTCCCTTGATTTAGGAATTCATCCCTTGATTAAAGGAGATAAGGTTCAGTTCTATAATGAGAGAATCAGTTGACTTAGTTCTAACTAGTCAAGTCCAGTTAGATTATTTTAACAAGTTGTTAAAATAATAAAATATAGTTTGTTAATGCTTGCATGCATGTGACAACTATTATTTTAGATAATTGATAATTCACTCATGGATAACTGTTGCATGACAGTTCTGTCAGAGACCCAGTTGAGATTAGATGTGGGACAGTGTACTATCAGATTCTTGGATATTTCTAGTAAGTATTCCTTGCATGGAGAAGGACCTATTATAGGAGATTGGGGGACTTGTGGCCTATATATTGAGGCCTAGGTAGTCCATGATTTTCATCTTCTGATTGAAGATCATCAAGATCTTCTTATTACAAAGAGAGTAGGATAGCTATTGAGCTAATTCTTTTTGTATGTTGAAGAGGATTTCCACTTGTATGATAATACAGAGATGGGGTTTTAGGCTAATGCTTTCCCCTGGTTATATCTTTTGTGTTATGTGTGTTTGATTTCTCCATATTAGTTATATGTGTTCTTATTGATGTTATTCATGGTTGATTAAGCTTCCGCTAAATTGTTTGTAGAAGTAGATCAAGTGTTTTTCTTTAGTACATTGCATTACCAGGTTGATCTACAGGTGGGAAAAATTCTACAAAATTCTACATGGTATTAGAGCTAGTTGATTTCTAAAAAAAGTTCTACATGGTATCAAAGCTAGCTCATTTGTAGGAAAAATTCTACAAAATTCTACATGTAACACACTGAGAGGAATCCAATTTCTTCAAGTGCAAATTTTTTTATGAGCCAACATTATTTAAATGTTTTGTATAGTTATTTATTTATTTTTATTTTTATATCCTCCAAATTTTTTATTTTGACTTACATGAGAAAATTTTCAACCTTGATTACAGACTAACAACTTTACAAATCATAGGCAAAATGAGTCTCGAGGCTCACTAAGCCTTTGAGCTCAATTAATCAAATCATTGAGTATTTCTTTTATATTTATATGTCAGCTATAATATTTAAGTTGATAAGGTGTTTTCATTTTAAAATAAAGATGATGAAATTTTAATTTAATTAAAATTAATTATTAGGTATAGATTAGAGATTTAATTTTTATGGAATAATTTTAAATATTTTTAATAATATCATAAATAAAGATTGAATTTTTTTTAAATGAATTCATTAATCAATTAAAAAAATAAAAAAATAAACATTCTCCACACAATTCCATCCAAATCTAAATTTTTGATATATATATATAGATTTATAAATTTTATAATTAATAATATTATTAAGTGAAAAAATTTAAATAATTTAATTATTAAAATGATTTTAATTTTATTTTATTTTAAATATCTATTTAGATTCCTTATGGAAAATTAATATTTTGAAAATATTATTAAGTCTTTAAATTCCTATCTCTATAAAAATATGTTAAAAAACAATACAAAAATATGTTTAAAAACAATAATCAGCATTATAACAGGCTTATATATATATATAATATTGATTTATAAATTTATATTTAATAATTAATTATTAAGTGAAAAAAGTTGTATTTTAATTATTTTATTATCATTTTTTAATTTTAAATATCTATTTGGATTCTTATGGAAAATTATTATTTTTGAAAAATTATTGTCAACCATTTATTCCTTAGTTCCTATATCTGCAATATAGCTTAAAAAACACTAAAAACCAGCCTGAGATATGGGAGATTCCCCTTTATTCCATCTTGCATATTGGGTACACAGTTCATTACATTTTCTCAACCCTAAACACACCTGCGAAAAATTAACTTAAATCTCCAATACAAAATACAAGAGGAGGAGCTCTGCAACTTACAACTACTCGCTACCATCTTTAACGGTTTTTACAAGAAAATACATATATCTTAGCAGATTCCACTTGAAATCTGAGGCCTTAGTTCAGCTAAGCAAAGCATTTTAGGCGTGGTGTTAGAATAGCCCACAATTCTTGGGCTTCGCCCAATGTGACTCCATTAAAACTTTCACTCATATTCATTCAGTTCTTGAGTTCCGATTTAAGTCATCCTAGGGAAGTCTCCGGTTGAAGCAGTGCAAGAAACTCTACCAGAAGTTGTGTGGGGTACCTGCTCCTACCTGCTCCGAACAGAAGGCATGCAAAATTTTGATCTCCATTTGCATCTATCTCAGAGCCTACCTTCCATGAATCTCTCTGGAATGAAAATTTCGGCATCCTCCCGTGACTTTGGGCTCCTTGCAATGGCCCAAACATTAACGAGAACGAGAGTATCACGGGGTTTTTCATAGCCCAATACATTGCAGGACGTACCAGCTAAGTGGCGCACCAAGAAAGGTCCAGATGGGTGGAGACTAAGTGTTTCTTTCACCGCAGCTTGTAAATTTACAAGGTTAGGCAGGTCAGATTCGCATACTATGTGATCCATTCCAACTACACTTTCCAGCTCATCCTGAAGTTTCTTCATCACTGGCGGGTTTCTCAGCGCCTCCGACATTGCCCACTCTATCGCTGTAGGTGTTTTCTCCGCGCTACTAACCACCATGTCCTGCCAACGTTAATAGCTTGATCATGAGCATCTCAATATCAAATTAAACTAAGGCTATTCAAATCTAATTCGACATAATACCCATCTGTTGGCCAATTTTAATTTACAAGAAGAACTCGTCGTGAAATTTCAAACTCTCTAACTTTATCTGCAGAGGCCGCAAGTAAGGCATGCCCTGGAAAGGCAACGCCAGGCGCCTTCACCACGTGGGCGATGAGGCGGGCATCTTGTTGGCTTTAGACCCTCTTTGTTTTTCTCACAGCATGGAGATCTCCCCATCTTCATAGACAAACAAGACTGAAAATCGTCGGCTGCGTACCAATTTCAATTTTTTTTAATTTCAAATTTCAATTCGCCCCTAGACATTTTTAATGGCGGTTTTTTAATACGTGTTTGGAACGGTTCAAAACTTATATTTGACGTTTAGTGTCATTACCCGGAGGAGTTGCTAGAAAAGTTATGAAAGTTCTGATTATATTTATAGAAAATTTGGATTTTGTAAATTCAAGTTATGGTTTCAAAATTTTAAATATTTTACAAATTTTTGACCGTGTTGAATCAATTTCCATAATAAAAACACTATTCAAACACTATCTTTCCAAAAAATATAAACTATTTTACTGAAGTCAACAATACCCTTTGAAGAAAGCGGAAGTAAGGTAGTAAACTGAGTTTCCGGCATGCCATCCTGTTTCTGGCAATTGTAGTTGTCAAAGTATTATAATTTAAATATATTTAATTTTTAGATTACATGTCTACATGTTAGATTAAAGGGTATAGTCTCTAAATACTACAAGTTAGATTAAAGGGTATAGTCCCTAAATACTACACCAAGATGAAAATTATTTTGAATTTTCAATGTAATTCTTTTGTCTAGAAAATAAACTAGTTAGATACGATATGGAGCCCTTTTAGAGTGAGTTTCTTATGGTTTTATTCAATGTCACTTTAATACACAATGGTTTTTCTTGTTTATATATATTGATTTTACTACAATTTTGGTGATAAATACAAGGAAATATTTGATCTGAGCATGCGTTTACCACATTTAATACTTATAAGTGTTTTCTCTCTAAGAATTTAATAGTGGAGGAAATCATAACATAATCCTATAACATGATGTTAAGAGATATACAATGTCCATTTATTATAATTTTAGTCTTTAATTTTTAAAAGGTTCAAATACTAAGCATTTATTCATGTTAACATTAATGTATATCTCATTATCCAAAGAAATGCTAAAATATATAGGGTAAAGTGTACCTTATCTTTAGATACACTCGTAAATAATAGATTAATTAAATGATAACATAAAACATATTAATTAATCTACTTTTGAGTTTTTATTAATAACATTCAATAGTTTTACTATGTTGATCATCTTATACAATGTCCATTTATTATAATTTTAGTCTTTTAATTTTTAAAAGTTTCAAATACTAAGCATTTATTCATGTAAACATTAGTGTATATCTCATTATCCAAAGAAATGCTAAAATATATAGGGTAAAGTGTACTTTATCTTTAGATACACTAGTAAATATTAAATTAATTAAATGATAACATAAACCATATCAATTAATCTATTTTTGAGTTTTTATTAATAACATTCAATAGTTTTACTATGTTGGTCATCTTATATGTTCCATAAGATATCCTTAGTCATATCTCATATATACAAATGCAATCACATTGATTTCCAGTTCCAAAGACTTTATTGTGAGTGTTCCATGCAATTTCGAACCGAGATTTAATAAAGCATTTGTGTGTTATTGTCATTTTGTTTTTTTCCTTATAATAAATGTGTGAAAATTTAACATAATTATGTTATCGAAAGGTAAATTTATAATCAAACATTTATTGAAAAAGTTAATTTATTGTAAAAAAATTACTATTAAAGAGTAAAATTTTAAATATAATGTTTTTTGATGGGTAAAAAGAAATCCAAATTCTAATCCTACCCAACTTTCCAATACAATGTTGAATAAACACTTTTGTATGCCTTTCAGCGACAACCTACTACCATCTCATTTGCACAGTCCATCTCAACCCTGCTTACCCCAACCAAGTGGGCGTTTATTGAGTTTCAATCTTATTATGTGATCATAGCGATATACAAAATCTGACATAGCGTGTAAGACAAAGGATGAATGTGGAATGTGCAATGCGCAGTAATTGCAGATGGGATTATCAGTGGTATTCAAAAGCTTCACTGTCACTCTCGATTAATGCACTGGCACATTATAACACACCTATCCTTGGGCTCATCTTGATCTTGAGGGTCGTGGAATCTCCACCTGGAAATCCATTTCATTTCATTGTTAAGAGGATAATGAAGATTCAAACAGCAAATGCATCTCCTGTCGGTTGTCCAACGTATTCACTTGGTAATCGGTTGTTTCTTGGTCCTTTGCACAGATCTCAGATTGGCAGGTTAATTTTGGGCTTCTTGGTTTTTATATAGGTGTTTTTGACCTTGCTTACAACCTGCTGACAGGGTGAGCACGATTGCCTTTGGCAAGAAAATAACTCCCAAGGAAGTAGAAGCATTGCTAAAAAGATAATGGTCATTTTTCTTTTGTCTCTATCCCTGTGTTTTTCTGGAGGTTCGATCTGTTGATCTCTCGGGCTCGATCTATTGATTTCTGATACATTTATGATCTCAAGTATTTATTTGTTTCTTTAAGATTTGATTTTGGGAGAAGTTTGTTTTTTCTCTTTTATTTTTGGTAGGTAAGCACCTACCGGGATTTGAACCAGTGACTTATTGCAAGGAGTGACTTAATAGTGCACCCATTCACTATCAATCCAAAACCCCATAGGTAAAGAAACTTGCTTTTTCAAAATAATCTTTGATGAATTTTAAGATTTAAATGTTTTAAATAATTTAAATTTATTTAAAAGTAAATTCCACACACTAAAATATAAAATTTAATTAAAATATAGTTTGTATTATAAAAAGAGACCAGAAGATTACATCACAAGTCAAGAGATGCTCTTGCATCATTAAAATTACTTTAAAAAAATATTTCCCTTACCATTGTTTCCATAACACCAACTTAAATTTCTGAAAACATCAATTTAAAATATAACGTGCAATGAGGGAGCCTTTAAAAAAAGAAAAATTGGGCATAGATTTTATCTTCTCCAAAGTCAAACTTGAATGGTTAAGAATTGGATCCTTAATTCTTATTGTTGAAATATTTTAATCGATTTTAAGAATCTTCATGTATCTTTATGAATGAACTATTGAGCAGGTATTATCTTGTTTTGGGTCTTATTAAATAGAATGAAGTATATATAAAGTGTAAATTTGAGTTGTTAAAAGTGGTTAATTTAAATTTGGAAATTTATTTTATAATAGTGTTTTAATTTTTTATAAAAATTATTTAATAAATTAAATAGAGATAAAATATAATTAATATATATATAATATATATATATATATAATATAAATATATATATATATATAATATATATTTTAAACATTATTATATTTTATTTATTTAAAGATATTTATTATTATTAATGTATTTGTATTAGTTAAAATATTATAAGTAAAAATCTAGAAATTAATAATATAGCTATTAAAAGAATTTGGTGGCCTTGTTTTTCTTGCTTAGTCAGACACACATGGATTTTGATAGGGCTTACAGTTAACCAAGATAATCACTTTTTAATTTCCTAGTTGTGAATGTGTTTACTCAGTTCTTGTAAATCACTTAATGTAATTTTAGTTATTTGTCTTACCAACTACTAACTTCTTGTTTTATTTTTTTCCATAAGGCCAAATTTGTGGCTGCTACTAGCACAATAAACTGTGTAATGGCTTTCAATTATTTACTATATTGGAATGTAATATTAGTATTGCACTTTATAGTTACATTCAGTGACTATTTACATATGAGATGTTTTTCCTTTGATAAATCAACATTGTATTATTCATATTATATTTACTTTTATTGTTTGTTTTCGTTATCTTTAGTATATTATGAGATTCTAATTCCCTTTAAGAGTTTTCTCTGTTTCATAATTCTTAATGCATTTCCTTTTTATAGTTAAGGTCAACAATCACTCACTATTTGGTACATTTGATTATTAATATTTTTTTTAGGTTTTACTTATTTATTTGAATTTTGTTCGGTATTTGTAAAATTCTTTGTATGTATGATTGAATTTATGTTATTGAATTATAATTATAAAATTAGAAGGATCAACACTATATTGACTTGTTCAATCCATATTTTCTGTTCAGTTTAATGGCTCAATTGTGCAAAGAGTTAATGTGCAAACTTATTAGTGGAGATTATTGAGATAAAAAGCTTAAAAAAATAAAAAAATAAATTTTAGTTGTAAGTTTTATAATAGATATTGTCCTAATTTTTTTTTTTTTTTTTTTTTAAAAGAAATATATTTACATTATTTTAAATTTCTTAAATTTATTTTTTTGGTTTTTTTTTTTAAATTTATAATAGCATTTTGCTGAGTCTCTATTTTTTGGTGGTTTTTTTTTTTTTTTTTTCTAAATAGCATTCTGCTCATCTCCATACTAATCAGTAATGAAATATTCAAAAATTAAGCTTATATTTCCAGAGGAGCTAGAAGTAATTTATTCCAATTCTCTTTTCTAACTTTTATTAGGAGATAAAACATTCGATATTTTGGACAAAATCATATTAAGGGTTTGACCAAAAATATTGTATTTTTTCTATAATTTATTCTTGCAAATTAAAATTTATTATTTTTTAATTAAAAAATTATCTATTTATCTGAAGTTTTATAAGTTGAAGTTTTTGCAATGATTTCAAGTAAGCACTTTAATGTAACATTGAATTAAATCAAATCTAGGTTGAAATGTACCATCTTTTCTGAACATAGATAGATTTAATTATATTTCAACTGTAAACTTTAATACTTCATGAAAATGACTGTTGTGCCAACAACTTAAAACTCAAATTGTAACACACATACACACACATATTGCATGACAACTAGTTTGACATTGCAACCATTAGCCCATATAAAACTTCCATTTAGAATTTACAAATAAAGACAAAGATCCCACCTAATTCTAGTCCAGCACAATGCCATATTATGCTTAAGAGGTCAATTTCTCATAACTTCAATGATAAATACTTTGATCTTATAACATGAGTAATATATATAAATACTTGCTATGATTCAATATTAAATAAAAAAAATAAAAATAAAATAAAAAAAATTGATTGTTATGATTTTCTTTTTACAACATATCATGACATGAAAATATTTTATTTAAACTAAACAGAACACTAGCTAGCTATGCAGTCTTGTTTAGTTTTGAACTCAAACTTATTGGAATCCTAACAACATAGTTTAGTTATAAAAATAAACCAATACAATTACATAACTCAAAATTCTCCAATTTTTTAGTTGTAAGATTGTATGTTATTCTGGTTTTAAAAACAATATAGTTTATTTTTGCAAAAATATTCTATGGCTTGAAAAAAAATCACACATAAACGCGAGCAACAAATATCTAGTTTTGAACTCAAACTTATTGGAATCCTAACAACATAGTTTAGTTATAAAAATAAACCAATACAATTACATAACTCAAAATTCTCCAATTTTTTAGTTGTAAGATTGTATGTTATTCTGGTTTTAAAAACAATATAGTTTATTTTTGCAAAAATATTCTATGGCTTGAAAAAAAATCACACATAAACGCGAGCAACAAATATCTTATTGCAACAAAGCTGGCTAAAACTTTAACTAAAATAAATGTATTCTCATTTCAACCATGGAAAGGTAATACTCGTTTTCATTTTAACCATAATAAAAGTGGTTTGCTTTGATATATAAGCACGATTGAATAAGGAAGAGGAAACCGTTAAAAACAATAATATTACTAGATAATAAACTATTATAAAACTCTTAAATTTATGTAATTAGAATAAGAATAAATCTCATTGTAAAAATAACCTACTCCTTCAAAACAATCACACATAAACGTGAGTAATAAATATATTTCTGCAACAAAGCTAGCTAAAACTTTAACCAGAAGTAAATGTATTTTCGTTTCAACCACAGAAATGGTAATACTCGTTTTTATTTTAACCACAATAAAAGTGGAGTGCTTTGGTATATAGGCACAATCGAATAAGAGAAAGGAAACGGTAAAACACTATTTTTACTAGATAATAAACTATTATAAAAGCTCTTAAATTTATGTAATTAGAAGAAGAATAAATCTAGATACGCATAAAGCCTTTTGAGATCGCTACATATTTTATTATTATAATGTACTGAAAAAGATAGTGTGACATCTATAGAAATTGGGAAGTTTCATTTTATTTCTTGAAATTTTTTTGGTAGAAAGTTTGTTCGGCTATTCTTAAGATAATTTAATTTATAAATAATTAAGTTTAGTTTAATTTTGAATTTATCAAGTCTCAAAGTGAATTAAATTTTTTAATATACAATTTTTTTTATTGTAAATTTTACAACAACTAATGATTATGGGAATACAAGAATAGACAATTTTGTGATTTCAATTTTATTAATGTATTAAACAAATAGAATGGCTATTGGTTTTTGTGGCCACAATTTTTTTGTTCTAATGTGATAAATTGATGTTGATTTCCAAAAGTTTTGTATTTTCTAATTCATCACATCAGTAGCTCAGTTTATGCTACATGAATAGAAGAATACCATTTCTATGAAATGACGAAGATTTTTGGATGACTTTTGCAATCATTGAGGTCTTAGTATCTTGTAAATTCAAATCAAGATATAGTTGAATTTAATAATATTTGTAGCCTATGTCACTCAAGTGAAGACCTAGAGATATACAAGAAGCTTTCATTCTGAAGGAGTTTGGAAGAAGCACAACGAAAGCCTCCTCTGCACACCACACCTTCTAGTCTTGCACTCACTCTGAACACTAACAATATTAAACAATAAAATATTATTTAGATGCTATGATATTACTTAGAGTTGCCACCATTGATCCAGGTGGATATTGGTGGCCACCTGCCAAGTCCACATGGACCCCCACCATTGTCTTTCTCAGCATTTTCAGTTTCCTTAATTGTAGCACAACTTACTATTTTTAGCAGTTTTTCGGGCCTTGAACTTCCGGAGCCGTTTTGAGGCCCTAAACGACGTTTTTTTGGGATTCCAGGGGCAACACGGGTCCATGGAACATGGCAGCCGGTTCCCAACAATGATAGTGCTCGAATAGATCTTTCTAATGAGCTATTGTACGCGTCAAACGGAGATCATATGCTAAAGTTACGACCCCGGGAAGTTGATGTACCAACTTACCCCCAACGGGCCCACAGTTTGGGTACCCACAGTTTGGCGTTTCATCTCCTAGGGTTAGGTTTTGGAATGTTAAGGGTTTTTCATTGTTTCTCAACAATAAATAGGCCTTCGAGCCTCATTGTAAGTCAGTTCAGAGGCATGTAGCCCACACATCTCTTCTCAGAGATAGCTACCATCGCCCTAGCTAGTTTATTTCCATTTCTGATTGTAGCATATTTCAGTATTTTCCATTAATGAAATGAAGTATTATTTCCGCTGCATATTTGTGTATATGGTTATCTCTGTAATTGGTTGCGTTCCTGTTTAAATCTGGATCAACCATGCATGGACACCTTTTGGTCATCATTCCAAGTCATGGAGTGTCAAGGTTGGTTGTTCAGTTTGTTGAGTTAGTGGGATCGCTAATAACACCCTCTCTTGGCTAGTTGTTTTGGGTTCAATGATGGATATATACATTGTGGAGAGTACAGAGGAAGAAATCTTCCTCCACACTCTACATAATTTATCAATGTTGAAGTTAGCTAGTAACTCATCATAAGAGTCCCATGGGCTTGGAGTACAAATATGAAGTGAGCAACAAATAACACATTGTTATAATCCTATGAATTTTGATGAGAACTAAAAAAAAAATACCCATCTCATGAGTATATTATGATGATCTCATAGTGGGATATGGTGATGTCAGTCAATATTAACACCACACCAATTGGTTAGTAGATTATGATATATTTATAGGATTTATTATGTAGGATGATGACACCCTTGTTGTTGTGAACAAGAATCTATGTTTCTTCTACCAAAGCAGGTGACACTCATCCACAATTTCAAGTTTTTACTAGCATGGTGTATGCCAGTACATGCACCTTTCTATCTTATTGAAAAGAAGGGGAAAAAAGTTGGCAACTTGAGTTTTTCACTTCTAAAGTGGAGATTATCCTATGAGCATCGATCGCTAGCTAAAGCTAGCAATTATGTGTGATTAATGGGAAGATATTAGCTTTCTTCTATATACCTTGGACTTAGATTGAAACCAAAGAGGTATTGCATCAAGGAATAGGATTGGATGAAAGGTCGGATGCACAAAAAACTAGATGGGTGGAAACACATATGGTTGTTGATAGAAGGAAAAATGATTATCTTGAAATCTATGCCACATAATACATTGGTATACCAGATGCATCTGTTTCGATTACCTCAAGAGATCTTTCAAAGGCTAGAAACTATTATGGGTAGGTTCTTATGGGTAGTGTTCTACCTTACGGGGAAGATCCATTTGGTTTGATGGAAAACATTGGTTAGGCCAATTGAGGAAGGAGGATCAGGAATCATAGACCCATCTACTTTTATCAAGGCCCTAATTATCAAAAACATGTGGATATCTATGTCTGGATCTGGATTATGGTCACTAATCACTACAGATAAATATATTTATGGTAAAAAATCCATATCTTGGATTAGGAATGGTGCTAGAAAGAAAGAATGTGCCTCTTTCGTCTGGTGTAGCATCATGAAAAAATTACAATGGTTAATGGGATATACTCGCTAGGAAGTTGGTGATGGAACTAAGATTGAGATCAGGTTAGATGCTATTAAGGGCATTTATGGGAATTCGTCTTTATTTTATCTATTATTTAATTTCATCCATGACAAAGGCATACACCTCCTACATCATATCTATCAACATCACTTCTATAACATCAATCAACAATCCTCGAGCAGGGCAGAGGAATTAGGGTTGTGAGATATATATGTTGATGAGTGGGAGAGATACATTTCTCTTCTGTGCTCCACAGGCATAGCTATCACAGATCAAGAGGACCATATGGCTTGGGATGATATGTTAAAAAAGGTCTTTCGATGGTCAAAGATGTAATCGCAAGTTTCCTAGGACTGAGAAGGATTTTATCTTCAACAAATGGTTCTAGGAAGTTTGGAAATGGGAGATACCAAACAAAATCAAATATTTTTATTGGCTGGTGTTACATGACCTTATACTCATATGGAAGAATCTACAATTTCGAGGATTTTCAAGTACTAACATGTTTCATATGTGCATTATGGGTCCATAAGATATTGATCATTTGCATATTCACTGTCCATTTTTGTGGATGTGTTGGATGGGGTACTTGATACTTTGAATATTTCTCCTAGTAGACATAAACAATCCTTGGTATCTTGTCTATATTCTTGGTTCATATCACTTCAATGACACCGAACCGTACCATTATACATCACATGATCCATCTAGAGAAGCATAAATGCTTATATATTTGATTAAAAAGGGCCTATGGTATGGGAATATGTGACTACTACTAGCCTTAAGAGAAGCTTAGAGAGGTTATAAGAAGCTTTATTTCATCCATGCACTATCCAGTATAAAGATAGCTACGGGAAGTGATGAAGCCTCACACTAGTCTCTATGAGTCTTTTTTACTGACAGCTTTATTGTACCCTTCGGGCTTACTAGTTAGGATTTACTATCTCCCTTCGGTATTGTTGCATATTACAATGAAATTGGTTCAACTAAGAGGCATTTTAACAAAAGACTACACAAACACAAAGACATATGGAATGAATTTCCACTGGGGGTTTTTTATGGAGCATGTTCTCAAAGGGAATGTGGATGTGGTGCATTCATAGTTATAGAGCCGAAAAAATTCTTCCATTTTTGGTGGGAAGAAGCACATGGTACAAATTGCAAAGCATATATTAGTACATTATGGGGAGTACTTATAGTGGAAATATGGTTAGGACTAGATGACTTATAGGTATATGGATATGTTAAGGGCATCATAGATTGGGTCGGGACTATAGTCATTTCAACCCACCAAGTATAACAAACTCGATGAAGTGTATCTGGCATCTAGTATGTACCTTCCAACATATATAGTTTGAGCATATATACAGGGAAGAAAATATGACTACATATCTACTTTCCAAGAGAGGTGTCACCAAGGAGCCCAGTAAGTTCTTCTTTTCACATTTTGAACAAGATATTATGATTAATGATGGCAACATTAATTATTCTTAGGAGATTCTTTTTTGATATATTTCATGGCCCATTCCTTACATTTTGGTGAGTAAAATGCTGGAAAATGTGATGTAATGATGTAGATTTTATGATACAAAAGCTAGATATATATAAAAGATGGGGATATATTGACATATGAATACTCAGGAACTTCATAATATTGACTAGATGATAGAAAGATAGTAGGAGAAGGACAACAATAGATTTTGAGGAAAATTTAAATTTGTGACAGATGAATGTAAACAAAGAATCGATTAGTAGCATATGTACTCTCTTTTTTATTTTAATATGAAGAAGAAGCGTTTTTTTCCTCTAAAAAAAATAAAAAATAAAATAAATTATTAGCTTTCTTCAACTTCGTCTCACACCAATTTTTTCCCTTTGATATGCTCAGAAATCGGTATTCTTGCCACGAGGAATGACTATTCCATGATTAACAGTAGGATCCAGATCTATTAGTGATGAATTTATACTATTATCACTCTCTAGTTTGTAAGGTTGAGTAAAGAAATCAATCCTATTTGAATGCTTAAAAGTTGGAGACATAATGTGGAGTAGAGCAGGCTACTCACACCTCACCAAATGAGTTTCAACATGAAACATTAATAAGGGTGCACTCAAAAGAAACTAGAGGCAAAAGGAATGAAACCAAAGGTTGGAGAATGAAATAAAACAAAACACAATAGGCATTCTATTTGAATAATGAACAACAGTGTTAGTGTGGTTCTATTTGAACAAAACACAATGCTAGTATCTAGAAACAAAATAATGATGTTCTATTTGAATGGCTAACAAGAGTCGTTTATTTGATACAAAACACAAAGTCATGCTACCGAGCGAGAGTCGAACTGTGGTCTATTGCTTGGCTACCCTTTTATTTGAGTAATTAACAACAATGTTTTGGTCAGGTATAATAGCGTTAGTGTTAGAACACTCAATGACAAAATGGTCACTCACAAAATTGATTTTTTGTTATTTAATTATATATTGAAAATAAAACACCCTCCGCCAAGAGAATTGTGTCATATCAAGATTTTCTTAGCTAATGGAAAATTAAAAATAAGATTTACAAGAATTACAAAATTATTTTTGAATCCCAAAAACATTAATTAAAATTATAACACATCAAATCCCTAACAAAACAAATCTTAATAACTAATCATATAAGGTAAATAATAAATTGTTGAATTTATATTTAAGAATTACTATCCATTCATTTTAATCCCAACTAATATTACCATCTAGAATTTAAAGGGAATGTGTTGATTCTCATTAAATGGTAATTGTTTTACCTATATATAAAAACATTTTTGATGTATATATATGTGTGTGTGTGTGGGGGGGGGGGTGGTGGGGGTATGTTTGTGTGGAGGGGTGGGGATCAACCACCAATTAGATTATATTGCATTGTCTTTAGTAACACCAATTAGTAGGTCCCAAGTTTTAATTAATTTAAAGTTTCAGCTTTTGGGGGGTTGTGTGGAGGGGTGGGGATCAACCACCAATTAGATTATATTGCATTGTCTTTAATAACACCAATTAGTAGTTTCCAAGTTCTACTTAATTTAAAGTTTCAACTTTGTTTTTACTTAATTTTGAGATTTCAACTTTGTTGAAATTATATTGATATATTCGAGGAAAACTTGGCAGTTAGATTTTAAGGAATTGTCCATGAGAGAACCGCACTTTCTTGCAAAATACAAATATCATTACAAGGGAAGGTTAATCGCTATAGGAAGAGGAAAGTAACGGAATCCCTTGAAATTGAATTGAATCTAAATAACTTTTAACAAGGTTGAAATCTCAAAATTATATGAAAAAAAAAACAACAACCTTAATTGAGGTTCTTAAAAACAATGCAATTATATAATTAAATGGTAACATAGTTTTATAATAAATTGGTAAAAGGACTAATTAAAGTATTGAATAAACAATCCTTGTGTTAAAATTTTATTCATGCATATTCCAATGAGCATTCAATGAGAACCAATTCACTCTTTATGAAACTTTGAAAATGATCCTAGTTGGGGTCAAAATGCATTAACCCTTAACAAGAAACGTACAGACCCATTGTTTCTTCATTTATTACTATGTACACATTATGTTTAATGAAGTATGTAAACTTATGTATTACTATGTAGACATTATGTTTAAGTATATACGCTCAATTATTAAGTATGTATATTATGTTTAATTAAGTGATTTGACTATTAATAACATGGCTAAGTTTATGGCATTTGAAAAAAGTCTTAAAATAGTTATTCATGAAGGTTATTGTTCGTTACAAGTTGACGAGATTTTTAGATTGCATTTCAGTGTGTCTAATAATTTTTCAATGGTCCACCCTAGAAAAACTAGTGAAAAGTTGGTGGTTGGAGTGTTTAATTGAAAGCATCCATGGGTTACTTAGTAATATGGAATATGTCATAGTTATTCACTCCAAAATATTGAGCAATATGGTTGTTGAATTCTTGGCAAACTTGGGATGTCAATCTCAAGATATTGAGTTGGATGTAGGTTAGCCTCTCTCTTTTCTGGTAGAAGAAATTGAGTCTCTTTAGAGTTTATTGTAGAAATGTAGTGCAGATACCAATGGGAGTGTTACCCTTGATATGATGGATTTGTTGGAGGTTGTGCCCTCTTCCTCCCAAATGTACCTGATCAATTAAGGCACTCGAGCATTTTATAGTGCCATCTTGTGGATGCGTGCAGGGCTACGAGTGGCAGCATCTTCCTTAAATGACTTTGTTTTGGTGGGTTTTGACATATGGAATAATTAGTGTGAATAGTTACGAGGGAAGGCCCTCTATCACCTTCGGTTATTGTTTCATAATTTCTTTGATGTTCTATTGTCTTCCCTGGTTTGAATTTTCGTTGTTGAAGTTGTGTGGTGATATTTTCCTTCATGGGTGTGATCACAGTCTATTAGTGTGATGGTGAGCAAGCTTTGGCTTGTTTCTTTTATATTATTTCAATTCTTGATATTGTGTCTCGTTTTTAGTCGGTTTGATCGATGGGTGTCTTTTAATCTTAATTTTAGTAAGCTCCTAAGTTAATAAGTTTTTGTTGTTCGAAATATATGTATGCTTTTCTTGTGGAATTTAGTTAAGCCTTTTTAAGGATGGTTGTTAGTTCATGGCACTACCTTGTTAATGCTTTGTCTCTACTTTTCAAAATTGAGTCATATAAAGGTAAAATCCTTCCATTTTCTAGGGCATTGTAGAGTTTGGTGGGTCATGTTTCTAGATTTTGAGGAGTTTGATTACTTGGTGAATTTGGAACCTTTAGTTTGGAAATTTGGTGATGATATAGTGATTGTTAGGTCTAGTGCTTTGGGTCTTGTGTCAAGTCTTTCTTCCTGCTTTATTATAGGTTGTAAGTCCTTCAATAATTGCTCCAAGTCTTATATTTGTACAATATTGATGCCTCCTAGACAAAGGATGTGTTATAAAAGTATATATTACAGAGCAATGGAAAACATAAAATATTGCAGAAATATAAACACAAAAAACACATAAAACAAGAGAGACACAGATATATGTGGTTCACCCAATTTGGGCTATGGAAATGGAGAAACAATCAGTCCTTCCTTTATATTATCCAACAAAATGAAGAGATACAACCTACAACGAATCCAATGTAATTTACTCTTCGCTCTCACACAATCTCCTCTCTATTTTTATCACTTAGAATACACATCTACATAGCCGCAATACAATTCCCTCATATATAGCAAGTGGTTTCCTTCTAGGACAAGAAACCTAAATTAAACAAAACTTCTATTGTCAAATCAGTTTCCTAATGAATGGCTCAAATTGACTACGAAATTACGTTATTTTATAATGCATTTTTACATCTGTTTTTAGCTTTGGGAGTGCTGCCCCCGAACCCTCAGTAAGGGGGGGTTTATAAAAATTGACGTCGCCCCCCCCGGTAGTGAACAAATGGGCGGTGGTGCCACCCCATCACAATCTAAGGTCTAATGCAACAATACCTTTGAATAAGGAAGATAATCAAGCTCCACAGCCAATAATCTCTCACTTGGAGATTGATTATAGAAACTCTACCGCTGCTTCATTTGCTAGACAATGAGTCCACTTTTGACTTGGTTGTTTCTCATCTTCATCATCATAATTGAAGACCAATTGAAACTGAGCAGAATGTCATTTTCTCCTTGGTTACAACTTTTGTTAACATATCTGCAAGATTCTGGCTATTATGTATCTTTTCAAGCTTCAATTGTCCATCATCCAACACTGACCGTATTGAATGGTACTTGAGCTGTATATGTTTAGTCTTGGAATAAAATGTAGATTTATTTGCAAGATGAATGTCACTCTAGTTGTCACTGTATAACCTGCCCAACTCCTTCTTCTTACCCAATCCATCCAAAAACCTTTGTAACCAAATCATTTCTTTACTAGCCTTTGTAGTAGCAACATACTCTGCTTCAGTCATTCAGAGTGCAACAACACTACAATTTTACAACCCAACTGATAGTTGTTCCACCTACAGTAAATACATACCTTGTGGTTTTCCTCCTATTATCTCTATCACCTGTCATTGATGCATCAACATATCCCTGTAGATTAATGTTTGAACCACCAAAGCATAATGCTTGATTTGTGGGACCTCTCAAATACCTAAGAATCCACTTCATTGCCATCCAATGTTCTTTTCCTAGATTTTTCATGCACCTGCTTACAATTTCCACTGCACGTGCAATATCAGGCCTTGTGCATACCATTGCAGACATTAAGCTTCCAATTACTGATGCATATGGAAATTTAGAAATATAATCCATCTCTTCCTAAGTCTTGGGACACATATCCTTACTTAGTTTGAAATGGCTAGCCAAAGGTGTAGTAACTAGTTTTAGCTTCTGCATATTAAATCTTTCCAACACCTTTTGTATGTACTCACTCTAAGACAATGTTAATTTGTGATTTTTCATTTCTCTAGTTATTCTCATACCAAGGATTTGTTTTGCAACACCCAAATCCTTCATTGCAAAGGAGTTTGCCAATTTTCTTTTGAGCACGTTTATTTCCTGCATGTTAGAACCTGCAACAAGCTTGTCATCTACATACAATAATAATATAATAAAGTTGTCATCATTTTTCCTTTTTAGATACACACATTGATCAGAGTGACATCTAGTATAACCATGTTCAGACATAAACCTATCAAATTTTAGATACCACTACCTTGGTAGATTTGATGCTCTATGTTGTGGCCTAGGGCAACCCTTCCCTTCCAGACTTTGTCTAAATTCTAAAAAACAATGTTTTAAAACTCATATGTATTTTTTCCCTGTATAAAAATCATGTACATGCGGGTTAGTCTATCCCAACCCGTGTATATGTGTTAAAACATTAAAAATATATATAATCTCCTTAAGTTCGGGTGAAGTTTAAGGGTTTTACCTATTACTTACCTACTATAGCCCGAGTCCCAACTGTTTCCCAACTGAAAAACTAATTTGGATAAGTATAAATATACCTCCATGGGAAGGCCTAAAGGGGGAGAAAAGATTAGATATTGATATTATAGTTGATTACCTCCCTGATCAACTTTGAAGAAATCCTTGTGCCTTCTGCACTCCCAAGTCATAGGGAACCACTGTTTCCTTCTCGAGATGTCCTTCATCCATTTATGACATCCTTGTGTATACCTATGGAGGAGGATTGCTAAGGCATGGGCAGGACGGATCCGGAGGACGGTTTCACTTAGAGTTGGTAGACGACTCAGGCTGTAGTTATTTCGTACTTTCTTTAGTTTACATCAATAAAGAGATGTTGTTTTGTTCCTGTTATTTAAGGTCTTAATGCATTAATCTATGTTATGATTTTCTTATGAATCTTATGTTAATTCTTATTTTGTTACATGCTTATATGACCTAACACTTAAATCATGAACATGCTTTCTATTACTATTGTTGTATGTGTTTGCTTGAATGAGTTGAAGGTTCTAAAGTATTGGAAGAAGTAGAGGGTTTGGACCCTACAAGAATGACCTCTAATGTAGGACCTCCATGTAATAACTCTTCTTCCTACTTCAGTAGTTTAAGTATTAGGACTACCTGTTTGCATGCCTCCTCATGTTGTAAGCCCTCCAACCTCTTGGGATTCTCAACCCAAGACCCTAGGGTGACTTTACCCATAATAGAATTGCCGACTCCACTAGGGAAAACATTCTTGTTTTTCTTAATTGGGTTGTTTCTTCTTGATCAGGGCCTATTTGACTGGTGCCTTTCTTTTACAGTTTCTGTGACCTTTTTTACTTCTTGGGAATCAAGTCTCATATTTTAGATCAGGCCTGAATTTTTGTTTTTCTTGATTGAGATTTATATACACTTTTATCAGAGGACACAATAGTGTATACACAATAGTTTCTCTAAGTACACTTGCATATATGCAAGTTTCCTCTATTTTAGTAATGTGTACACACTTATGTGTCTTTACACAATCATGTATACCTTATTTTGAATTAATTTTTCAAAATATTTGGCCAGTTGAGTTTGTTGTGTGATGGTTTTTGTTGTTTTCTAGTTATTCACTATTTATAAAAGCTCTTCTTTCTTGCAAGCCTTCAATCTATAATCTTCCTCTTGTTGAAAAACCTAGTTAACCTAAGGTTTTCCTATTTTAAGCCATAAAAGATCTTCTTCAACATGCACACTAGTTTCTCCTTTCCTTTGACCAAATATCCTTGTGGTTGTTGCATATATATCTCTTCCTCCAAATCCCCATGGAGAAAGGTAGTCTTTACATCCAACTACTCAAGATGAAAATCTTTTGTTGCTGCTAGACTTAAAATAGTTTTGATTGAAGTTATTTTAACAACAGGAGGAAATATTTCATCAAATTCTATACCTTTCTTCTATGCAAAAATCTTCACCACAAGTCTAGTTTTATACCTTTTTCTACCTCCATCTTCTTCTGTCAACATGTAAACCCATTTATTTTGCAATGATGTTTTACCTGTAGGCAATGTAACTAAGTCCCAATTCTAGTTATGTGCCAAGGATTCCAACTCTTTTTTCGTGTCTAGCTCCCACTTCTTCTTTGTTCCTACCTTCACTACTTCTTCATAAAATTCTGGTTCATTAGAAGTAGTCAACAATACATAATATAATGAAAGAGAGTATTGTTTAGGGGGTCTACTTATCCTGGTAGGTATTCTAACACCGCTTTCAGGTGTTTGAGGTGCTTGTTGTTGTTGTTTTGGATATTGATCATTATGATTTTCAGACACCTTTACTTTTTTTGTGATCTCATCAAGCACTGTGTATTCTCTGGTTTCCTTTCCCTGTTTCTCTTCTTGCATGTGATCCTTATACAAAACCTTTTCATTGAGTATAACATCTTTTCTCCTAATGATTTTGTGATTTTCACAATAATATAAGAGATAACCAAAATCATTAACAACATATCCAATAAATGTACATCTCATTGATTTTCCCTCAATATTTGTTCTATTTTCTTTATTAATGTGGACAAAGGCTTCACAACCAAAAGTCTTTAAAAATGAGTAGTTTAAATTTTTACCTATCCATGCCTCCTCTAGAATACCTCCATCCAAGGAACTTAAAGGCCCTTTGTTTATTAGGTAAACATAATTATCTACAACATCTACTCAAATTTGTAAAGACAATCTTGCATGCAATCTCATGCACCTTGCATGCTCCATGATTGTCCTGTTCATCCTTTCTAACTTACCATTTTCTTGTGGTGTTCTTGGAACTGTCTTCTCTCTATGAATTCCATGCTCTGAACAATACTTATCAAACTCTTTGTTGCAATATTCACCTCCATTTCCTGATTTGAGACACTTCAACCTTTTTCCTGTCTCATTTTCAACCAAAGCTTTCCATTTCTTGAAAGTATTAAATGCATTATATTTATTTCGAATACAATAAATCAAGGTTTTTTTGGTTGCATCATCAATAAAAGTAACATAGTAATGAGAGCCAAAACGAGATGATACTTGAGCAGGTCCCCATACATTTGTATGCAAAAGCTTTAATTTTTCTCTCTTCTTTTCCTTCCCAACTCTAAGGAATTTGACTCTCTTCTCTTTTCCATAAACACAATTCTCACAAAATTACAAATAAACATGCTTCAAACTTGGCAATAAATTTCTTTAGTGAAGAAATTTCATCCCCTTCTCACTCATATTCCCAAGCCTATGATGCCACAATGTTGTATCTGCTCATGTAAAGGTTAAACCATTAACATAATTAGAAATACCATTGCATGAATACAATGTACAAACCTTTTCTCCCTTTCCTATTACAAGGGCTCCTTTAGTGACCTTCCAGGTTTTATCTGTAAAAGTAGTTACACAACCTTCACCTCCCAACTATCCTGTTGAAATTAGATTTTTCTCCAAATATGGTACATTCCTTACCTCCTTCAATAGCCATTGGTTTCCATTCTATTTTTTTATGAAAACATTACCCATTACAATGATTTTACAGGGCTTATCAGCACCCAAACAAACCTGTCCAAAATGTCCTTGAATATAATCATGAAAATGTTTCCTATCAAGCATGGCATGGAATGAGGCCTTTGAATCTACCTCCCAAGCATCAATAATATTTTCTAAAGAAAGAATCAAAGCATATTGCAACACATCAGAAGTCACATTCGCTTCATGATTGTTTTCTTTCTTCACGTCTGCTTCATTTCCCTTCTGAGACTTATAGTCTTTCTTCAGGTGTACTTTATTCCTGCATTTCCAACACACTATTCCTAATCTGGACTTAGATCTACCTTTCCTTGACTTACTACAATATCTTAGGCTCTTTCCTTTTTCCATTTTTCTTCCCATAGTTTCTGTAGTCAAATCATTACTTGATGTCTCACTGAAGCTTTTCTGTCACATTTCCTTGCTAAGGATTGCACCGACAACATCATCAAACTTTAAATTTCTAGATCCAGAGATAGAGTTATTAATGGCCATAATTAAACCATTACAAATTTCTGGTAATGAGCACAAAAATATCAGTTCCCTAACTTCATCATCAAGATTTACCCCTACAGATCTTAACTAATTGGTAACCGTATTAAATTCATTTAAATAATCATAAACAGATCCACCTTCTCACATGTTCATATTAAATAAATGCTTCATAAGAAATACCTTATTTGAGGCTGAGGGTTTCTCATATAGTTTTGCCAATGTCGACATTAAATCCTCTGTTGTCATTTCCTTTGAAATATTAAAGGCTACAAATGATGCTAGGCATAACCATATTGTTCCAAATTCCTTTCTATTGAGAATATCACATTTTGTGTACGTCATACTCGTTGGCTTCTTTGTCTTTCTGCTCAATGGTAGGTACAGATCTTTCTGCTATAGATAATATTCCATATGCATCTTCCATAAATGGTAGTTTTGGTTGTTAAATTTTTCGACCCTAAACCTACCATCTTCCACCATTGCTCCCACTTGAACTAGGAAACCTTCTCTCCTATGAGTTTATAAGCTAAATAGACCTTCGGCTCTGATACCAATTATTAGAAAATTATATATTACAGAGCAATGGAACACATAAAATATTGCATAAATATAAACACAGAAAATGCACAAAACGAGAGAGATACAAATATACGTCGTTCGCCCAATTTGGGTTATGTCCATAGAGAAACATCCAGTCCTTCCTTTATATTATGAAGCAAAATGAAGAGATACAACTTGCAACAAATCTATTGTAATTTCCTCTTCTCTCTCACACAATCTCCTCTCTCTTTTGTCGCTCAAAATACACATCTGCATAGTCAGAATACAATTCCCTCATATATAATTAGGGGTTGCGTTCTAGGGAAAAAACCCTAAATTAAACATAAATTCTATCGCTGGATCATTTACCTAATGAATGGCTTAAAATGACTATGAAATTACAATATTTTATAAGGAAATTTTACATCTATTTTTAGCTTCAAGGGCGCTTCCCCTGAACCCTCACCAAGGGTGGGCTCATAAAAATCATCATCACCCCCCCTGACAGTGAATAAATGGGCAGCGTTGTCACCCCATTATGAACTGGTGTCTAATACGGCGATACCTCTAAATAAAGAAGATAATCAGGCTCCACACCCAACAGGATGAGTAGTAGGTTGGGTTCAGGAGGCAATTCTTCTTTGGGGCATAAGAGGTTTCTTCCCTTTGTATACAATTCAATGGAAACTCTATTTAATATTGTTACTCTTGAGGTGAGGAAACAAATTCAAGTTCTGGAGAGTCAAGATGGAAGAGATCATTTATATCATTTTGATTTTGATATGGTGTGTGAAGATATGAAATGGATATACATTCCCAACCCTATAAATTCCGAGAGTCAGAAGCTTCATCTTCTGAATTTTATTGCTTTAAACCTTCAAATGTCTACTCTATTACGGATGGTTTTCAAAGATAAGCAGGTGGACAATTTCAATGTATTCTCATCTTTGGAGGATATCAAACATATGCTCTAAGAGCACAAGTTTTGTTTAGATAGTTTCGATTTCATTTTTCCGTGTAGAGGGATTTCTTATAAGTGAATTTGCCTTTGGTGGCCTAATGGATCCTTAGAGATATAGTGCTCAGGAACCTCATATAATCTCTTTTTCCAACCATGATTAAAGATACAAAAATTTAATGATTTTGGCAGCAATTTTGGAGAGTCCTCAACATGTTTTATTCTAGGTGTGATTTGTTTAAAGAAATCCTCTCGGCTGATATGCAGGTTGGTACTCGTGAGAGCTACTCCTATATTAAGATTTTGATTCAACGTTGGATTATAAGGTATTGTTATGGCATTGTGCATTTATGACCATTCTAAATTCATGGTGGTTCTTTCTCGTCATTGCAAATGAATACTGTGGATCTGGTTATTTATTATGTCTAACATGAAGATGGACTAGATATGTATAAGTTGTACTCCCTTCATGTTGTACCCATTTTGATTTTTCTTTGTTCCTAATATCATCTGGGTTGTAAACATGATTGCATTGTTTTATACTCCTAATGGTGAGGATATATTTTTCTCTACTTTGTTGGTTTCAATGGCACTAAGTATTGACTAGACATATATTTTATTTTATGGAAATCAATTTATGGTGGTTTCTAGATTGTGTGGATTCACTTTTCTTTGCTCATTTCGATGTTGTTGGTTATTTCCTGGACACGTTTTCTTCTATGGAAATAAATTCCTGGTAATTTCTAGATTGCATGGAGGCACGCTTTTCTTTGGTATGTTGGAAATCAATTTTGATTTGCTGGTGCAAGACTTATTTTCAACTTGGTTTCTTGTTGATGAACTTGATGGTCTCTCCTCTTAATGTATTTCAACTTTGCAAATAGTGTAGAGAAGTACTTGTAGACCTGGTCTCATTTCTTCATGTTTGTATTCACTATGGAAATGATTAGTATAATTATAATGTCTGAATGAACTGGATTGAGCATTCTTCTCTCTGGATTTTATTGTACTTGGATTTCTAGGTTACTATGGTTTTTTGGTATATTGAGTGGATATGAATGTAAAGCTCTATAATACCTTTTTCAGATGAAATATAAGTACTTCAATTTACAAAAAGAAATAAATTATGTACACTCATTTATTATTATGTAAACATTAGCTTTACTAGAAACACACTGGCACTTTGTTAACTCTTTTATATTTTCTTTCTATTTATTTATTTTGTTGTATGTTTTATTAAGTTTAATGGGTAATAAACACATTAGGTTTGTTTATGATTATTTTTATTGTTTTATTTTTTTTATATTATTTAATTTATAATATTCTTTTTATTTAGTTTAATTTGATTGATATGATGTTATGAATGAATACTAGATTAAAAAAATGACTTTGGTCGATTAAAAAATACATTTAGGGAATATGTGATTGAGAACTTTGGTCTAATTTGATGATTTGTTATTTAACATATGTTATATATTTTATGGTCTACGTTTTGATATTTTGTGATGCTATGGAATATTGAAAATGAGCACATGGTTACAGATGTAATCTATTATGTTATATGGTATTATTGCTAGTTTTTCAAGTGTCACAAGAAAAACCTAAGTGCATATGACATATGGATTCATTTAAGATATGTAGACGAAGGACGAGGTTAGGTTATGCATAGTTGACATGTATATGACATTTCTTACTATTTATTCATGATGATTGGCAATGTTATTTGATATCTTATCTCTATATTTCTATGGAAACATAAAAATGTTTGTTGAAGGAGTTTACACAAGAGAAAAGTGTCATATGATGAGATGTGACATGAGTACCATTAGGGAGGGGATGTCTACGTTTCTTATACCTATCTATGATCCTCCATTCCATTTAAGGGTTGAAAAACACATCCTATGTCTTTGCTTGGAGGTTATACATTGCCATAAGAGTAATCCATATATTTGGTCATTTACAAGGTCTTTCTAAGGGGTGTGTAATTAGGTGTCAATTCTTATTCCATAGTGACTATTAGTATCTTACTAGTGATGAATGTGTTGGGTTAGTTAAGTCCTAACCATGACACCATCCCATATCATTGAAAACGATATTTGAAGGGTATGCAAAAACTTGGCACCTTTTATACATACTTATGGGTAGAACTTATGCAAGGTATGATACTCTTTTTATCATGCACTTGAAGAGTTGTATAGGTTATATATATATATATATATTTTACGAATGGGAACTTGAAGAGTTGTAGAGGTTATCTCTAGCTTTTGGTACTAAATACTTGAAGACTTTAACTTAACTTAGTGTCACCCTTGGTATTATATCATTAATTTGATTATGTATACTTGAAGAAAAGTATAATTTGACATATGTAATTTATTTGATCATCAAATTTCATTAATGGTTTGATTGAGTCATATCAACTTATACACATTTTGTGATGTAAACCTAACATAATTTATTATTGGAATTAGAAATAGATATAAAAAGAGGTGAGTTAAATAGAAAGAAAATATTTTTATTTAAATTGAAAACATAAATTCCATGTGCAACCACTCAATCAAGAAAAAGAAATGGGATCTAGACAACATCTAAGAGTAATAATATATGAAGAGGTTGGGATGTGATGTATAAACCATGTTTTTAATTCTAACTAAAATAATTGATTATGCATGAAGTGACACTTTAATCGATGAATTATATGTAATTTATAATTAAATTAATTAATATTTTGTATGATATGGAAAAATTACATGAACGTCAAGGAGTATATAAGGAGGATTGGGTTCAATACCTCACCGTTTTGCACCTTAATAGTGGACATACGTTGCAATGCTAAAAAAAAATTCCTTAGTGAGCTAGTGTCAAGTTTGGTCTCATAATTTGTGAGTACCATAGAGTTTGGGACATAAGGCTCTAGATGAGCTAGAAAATCTACATAATGTTTTTTATATTCATTCTATACAACTCATTGTAGCTTGGAGGTTCTTGAGGAAGAAGAATACCTATCGTGTTCAAATGGTGAGAAAACATATACTTGGAAAAAGAAAATTGGAGATAATACATAGAGAAACCTTGGAATTAGAGAAGTAATGAAGAGATGATTTTTCCATAACCATTAACAAATGACCTATGTAATTTTGGAAGTTTTAATTTATAGACAAACAACTTGTAACTTGGAATCTTTCTTGAGATTTGACTTTTCTAGAGAAATTATGAATTGAATTTTTTGTGAAAGAATTATAACACTCGAATAGATGTATAAAATCTCATTCCAAACATTTTGAAACCTAACACAATCCATCAACCTTAATCAAAACCTATAGGACTATTTTTAAGTAATTAAAAGAAAAAATTCATAAAATAAAATGAAGACATGCACTAAATAGTGTATATATTACAAAATTTATTTTTTTTCTCCAAAATTTGAATTTGAGGGGCTTTTAAGGGGAAATTTTATGTGTTTATCGTTATGGATGAGGAGGTAATATATGTTGGTTTAGATAATGCTTTTATTTTTTATTAAGTGTATTGATCCTTATTCTTGATTGATTGATTAGATGTCAGAAGAAATCCCATGGTGAGAAAACCTTAGTAATTTGTCATTTTAGATCTTTAAATTTATTTCTATGAAAAAAATAGATATTCAAATAAAATTTACATACATGATATTATTATGATATAAATTATTACCCTATTTTAACGCTTAATAAATAGTTTTAATTAAATAAATATATAATCTCCAATCTCATTGTAACATTGTTTCATTATTCCAAATTGAACAACTGCCAATAATGATATAGAATTATTTCATTATTCATTCTTTTGAATTTTTCATGATATCAGTAAAGTTGAATCTTTGTCATTTGAACTTACATTAAAATTAAGAATATAATTTTTATTATTTTAACCGAATTTTGTTTATATGAATTTACTATTAAGAATGAACCTTCAATTAAAATAATATTTATAAAAAAAGTGTTTGGAAGAGCCTTCTTTTAGGCATTTTATAAAGAATTGTATTTGAAATTTCACATGCAAGTTGCACTCGAATAAAATGTGCTGATCAATATAATTAGAAGGATTTAAGCTTCACCATATGTGGTCATTTGAAGGTAGATTTTTTTAGATTACTATGGTTAATGATAATTGTGAACAATTAAATGATTATTAGAGTACTAATAATTATGGACCAAAAACACCATTTAAGCATAAACTTGTATTGCTATTTTTTTAGGACAATTGTAAACCGTTAAGTGACTAATATAGTACTAATGGTTGTGGACTACATACTTGTCTTGATTAAATCGGTAATTGAATTATTTTTCCTACTTGTTATTTATTTATTAGTGGTGATTGAAATGTCGTAAGTCTTGTATTATATGTCTAAAATTGGAGGTCCTGTCCTCATCCCCCACATCCACAAGCTTTTCAATCAAGCAGTCAAGCAAGGGTTCCCTAAACC